>JANIPN010534811.1:0-12321 GCA_027478595.1 Erythroxylum anguifugum
GCTGCCCTTGATTCATCTACACTGGTGGACTGAGAGGGCCACAAACGGTCGGCAGCGATAGGTACAACAGCAGTAGGGCAGATCGCTTCGGCACCGGGTTTAGCAAAAATAGATGTTAAGAATATATTTATAATCTAACTCGATGCTGCCTAGGCACTGGATGCAATTATATTATTACGATTTCACGAGAGCATAACTCTGATTAAATCAGTGCCGGTTCCGCTTGCTAAATTGCAGCCGTGCGGGGCCTTCGAGCTGTCCGAAACTTCATCGCCGCGATCATACGAGGCATGTGAGGCCACTCCAAGTCGGAATTGCAATTGGCAAATTCGGCTCCTTATGGAAAAATGGTTCAGCAAAGCAAGTATTTTAATTACGGACCAACTGTTTGAGCACTTCTTCGGATCCTGATCAAGTCCCGGCTCAAGGTAGCTTTGCCTCATAGTTCATTTAAGGAGCTTGTGGATGGACCTACCGACCGGGCCGCCAACAACCAATACTAGGATATCAAAATGGGATGGACAATAAAAAATACTGTTGAGGTGGTTGATTGGGTAAATCGCCCTAAGATAGATGTGTCGCAAAAGATTCTAGGCCTTGGCCAGCCCTGAGCTGCATTAGCAAATCTGAACAACCCCGCCATTAGATAACCTTTTCTCCCGATGCATTACATTAAACCACCGGCACCTTAAACATTGAATGGATTCGCCACTACCCCTATGCGCGAGAGTATCTCGAGGTTAGGGTTACGAAGTGCTAACATCGTCAGGGAAGGTACAGGAGATCTTGGAACCTGATTTAGAACCACCGGTGTCACACATTCTAGACTAGGAAGCGCACTGCAGTAGACCACGCTCTAGACCTCAAGTAGCTAGGTCTCGATCTCAGGTGGCTAACGATGCAGCTAGAAGCGCATGTATCCAATTTTGGCCCACTAGACATTTTTTATATCATAAGGCAGCGTGTCAAAGCATATTAACCATATCTATTGTACCTCCTTTACCGCCCCATCACAGGAAATTTGTATCCGTTGCTACATTGTTGTTCTACGTCGAGCGAGGCTCAAATACAATTGAAGACCGTCCTATGGATCCTATCGCCATCGCGAGACGTCAAGATGATGTCGCAGTTACAGAGTCTTCTCCAGAGAGGCCTTATTTGGAATTGAAAGTTCCAGATACGCTCAGAAAGGTCGACGATGTGGCAGTAAGATTAATTTCTCATGACCAAGGTAGTATCGAAATCCAATCAAAATTTATCCCACTAACTGAACCAGGATTTTGCGAATCTGAAATGGAGGGTCGCCCTGGATACACCTGGTTTGAAGCACACATTGCAAAGCCGACAGCCCGTAACAACGTTTTACGTATAAATATCCATTCTAATATCGCTGGGGAGTGGGCATGGCAAAATAATAGCATATCACTGTATGACCTTAAACTCGAGGAAGATGTCGTTCATAAAGGGTCGAAAGAATATCAGAGAGCTTCAAGAGGTTTCCTCGACGCGATAGAAGCCGGGGACATCTTACAGATCTTCCCAAAGGCAACATTTCCAGCGTGGACTAATTACGTGTGCTATATGGAAATTAAGCTTTTCGGTACAACAACTCCACAGAAGGCGACAGAGGAGTCTGAACATTCAAGATTACAATATAAACATACAATATAAACAATTGGACATCGACCGTAAAACCATACGACTATTACGTTTACGTCCTGGTTCCAAAATGGATCCTGTCATAGTCGATCTGGTGACGAGCGATACCCTCCATGACAAAAGCATGCGCTACGAAGCCCTTTCATATTCTTGGGGCCGTGTCTCAGCAACAGTTCCGATTGAGGTACTCCAGGAGGGAAGCACGGAAGCCGAAAATGTTTCAATATCTATCAGCCTTAATGATGCCTTGCGACATCTACGATATCAAGATCAAGAGAGGGTACTATGGGTCGATCAGCTTTGTATAAATCAAAGATCCGGAGCCGAAACTGCCCATCAGGTTAGTATGATGGGTGAAGTATATTCACAATCCGATAAAGCTGTCGTCTGGCTAGGAGGAGGGAACGAAGAGACTCTGCGGTCTCTATTTCTGATAAAAAGTCTTTTCTCACATACTTGCTACATCAGTGACGAAGAAAGTTATAATGCGGTTATCAGGGCCTTTTTTCACGATGCCGAGATTAAGCCTGAAAACCCCGGTGCTGCCGTATTTCGTCTTTTGCAGAGTCTATCTCAAGTCTTCTCCCTACCGTGGTTCTGGAGGGTTTGGGTACTGCAAGAGGCTTTTTTAGCTCCACGCGTTACCTTACAATATGGCGACGACATTTTCCAGTGGAATTGTTTAATAAACGCGAACCACTGGATGAACCATCGATTTGGCTTGCCGGGTGTACAGCTGGTCAACCTACCGTATCCATGGGTCCAGCTTGATGCCTTAAACAAATCGGTCGCTGTCAGCAAGGGGGTTACAGCCTCGGCAAAGATCGGACTACTCGACCTCGTCTTGCAGGGATTGGATATGAAAGCCACAGATCCACGAGATAAGATCTTTGGACTTCTAGGCCTTGCTGATGAGACGAGCTCATTCCGATTGTCTCGTGAAGACTGGCTCATTTATCCCGACTACGAAAAGTCTGTCAGTGAAACCTTCACAGATTTCACACGATGGTGGATCGAACAAAATCAGTCCCTCAAAATACTTTCTGCTGTCCATGGGAACCATGGCCGGACCTGGCAAAGCCTACACTCTACTTGCTCCTCGAGGGTTCCTGTGCATGATGCACCGCCTGCAAATCATCCTTCGTGGGCATTGTGGCATTCTGGAAAATTTAAATGGACCAAAGAAAGTCTTGGATTTAGAACTCCAACCTATAAAGCGTCCAGTAACAGTAAAGCCGTTCTAATCCCCGTGGGAAAACGCGATCCCGCTAGATGGCGCCTAGAACTACAGGGCAAAAAACTGGGAGCCATCTTAAGCATGGGATCAACTAATTACGACCCAGATAGCGAACTGATACAGACCTTTTATCGTATTTTCGATATTTCAGGCAAGAGGCGTACTTGGAATGACCCTTTCTCTGGGTTATCCGCATGGTGGGACTACGACCATAAAGCTGATTTGATCAAAGATGATCCTTCGATTAATCCGGGGGACATACACGTACTGAAACTCGACCATGGCGACTGCTTCTGTACCATTGAAAATGATCTGAATGGAATGTGTCCTATTGGAGCGCAGGTAGGTGATATTATAGTACTATTACGAGGAGGTCCAGTTCCCTACATTTTACGAAGAAAACCGAATAGCGATAATTACGCGTTTATCGGAGAATGCTATGTTCAGGGAAGAATGGACGGATCCACATACAACCTAGTGGATACAGGTACAGTAGAGGAAGAAGACTTCACCCTCGTATAAGTAGATCGTATACTTTGTAAATCAGTGTAGCTCTGGCGGATTGCTCGACTACTATTATACTACGAGATTATTGTAGTTCGCCAGAGAATAGTTTGTGCAGTATAGACCTTGCTATATTCATGCGTTCATGAAATAGGTTTTGCATGTTAAATCTTGAGGTTATTCCCATCACATTACGTGGACTACCTGGTAGAATTCTCAAGGAGTGTGCCGTAAGTGTCGGCTCCTGCCGTTGGTGGATTTCTACCTTCTAATTCTGGCGATCAGCTAGGTATGATTCAAGCCACAGCGCTTCAAGCCTTTTCTATCTGCGGGTTACGAGTATTCGTGACAGTCCGAGGAATATAACAAGGACAGCAGACTCTCCAGCAAGCTACCCAATAATGTCTTGCGGTGACGCGGTACTCGAACATATATAGCACCTTTGCGTTAGTTAGCGCCAACGTCCAAAAGTGCGAAACATCTTTCCCGTAAATTGGAACGAGCTTTCACTTGCCGCCACAATATAAAGCTATCTCAGGTCACAGCAATATTTCGAATTCGAGTCTACCAAGCACATCATGGGTGATGGACCTTGGTCTAGGACCGTTTTCTTCTTTTAGCCACGTCTGTTGTTGGGTGCTTGGTGCTTTGCTGAGTTCTTCGCCAACAAACCAGCGCTCTTGCGACTTCCGCTCGATAAGGTGAGCACAGAGTGTCATACCGATAACCAGCAGAATAGTTCCAGCAGTAGCTATCCAGAACGACCAAGGATCAGGTGGAGGATTTTCCTCTGCATCTTGATAGAACGATGGATTGTAGTAAGTTGCCCACGTGGCGTAGCCGAAGAAACTTAACTGAAGCAGGATGCCGAAGATCGTAACTAGCTGAAGCGCCCATTCCGGTATTCGTTTAATACCCACATTAAGCGACAAATTAGGATATGGCGCAAAATTCGGACGGCCAGACTCTGGTTCAGAAGAAGCTGCAGGGCTAAAGTTTCTCGATAACGACGAGTTTTCGTTTTTTGTGGCTGAATTGTCCCTACCAAGCTTAGCATTCCCCAATAACTGTTTTGGAAGTTGAATGCTGCAGGTCGCGGGTTTCAGTAAATATCCTGCCCTCTCATCGTCGTCACCGTACTTGGGGTAAAACTCTCCTCTACGAGTATAGAAAAATTCAGAATTTTGGGTCGACCAAACACGCGACATATTCCTCCATGTGACCACAACTCGCACACATCCTCGCTAGTGGATGTGCAAAGCTCGGCCTCCGCAATACCATTCGCCTCTTGTGCCTTACCGATTAACGATTTCAAAGAGCTATTTCCGTAGATTCGAATAACTGAAATTACAGCAGTAATAGCACCAAGGGGAGCAACACCGAAAATTATATTATCCCATTGGTTTGTTGATTCGCTTAAAAACTGCTTGGTGACTTGCTCACCGAAGAGGGCGATTATTGGGGCAAGGTCCGTAGCAAAATTGTTTGTGAATTCCGCCCAGTCTGTCTGAGCCATCGCGAAAGATGTTGGAGGCAAAACGAATTTTTTCAATTACAGCTTACCAGAAATTGCGACCTGTTGTTGGAACCCAGCGCAAAGATATTGTTAATTTGGCCGCAACTTCACATATTGGCGCGTTTGGCACCATTTAAGAGTTGAATAATGGAATAGTGGAAGAAGAAGAAATCAAAAACCTCCATGCTCATAGTAGAATTAAAACACAACTCCTAAATTAGTATGGCCGGCTGGTTTTCGGCCAGCACACGGTGAAATTATACGAGCCTCGCGGGGGCATTGCCCTACTAATATTTCGCGCGGCCATTTGTGCAGCTTACCAAGGATGTTTCCGCACGTCAGTTTGGCAGAGTGCCTGGAAAGCGTCAATACTAGCCTCTATTACCACGTCAGTCACAAATTCATCACAATCGGAATAGCAACATTGACCATGTAGAAGTAACCGTTCGCGATATTGATTACATCGGAGCTTTAGCGGAGATGTTGTAAAATCTATGAATCGGACCCTTTTAAACCCATACAGCGCTTAGTAATGCGTAACTGCGTTGCTTAGATACAGAACACATGTGCCGCTTCATAACTTTGGGCCGTTGAAGTTAGAAGCCATGTATAATTGGCCTACTACCCACTTTTTTACGGATCATGATAATATACTATGTTCCTGCTACACAATACTGACCATAATTAAGCAGGATGAACGTCGTATAATGAAAAGCATCTAGGCTGGTCGCATCTTTAGGATAAACAACCGATATCATGTTCTTCTCGGGTGAAATAATAACTGATACTCGGTTTAATCACTTGTGTCGTTATATGACTAGGCGCGTGGAGCCTCAAATGTTAAGGCTGCGTTAATGAGAAAAGTGATAAATTGTAGCGAGCATGACGTTGTACAACCACAGCCCTCACTTCGCTCGGACCGTTGAGATTGGCCAAGTATCAACAGGATACGTAGCAGTAAATAGACGGAATGTTTATAAACTAAACTATAACATCGTATGATCATAGCCGATTGATCTTTCGATCTGATTGGAGGAAGGTGCATAGCTGCGCCGCACCCGCGGGGTCGTGCATTCGAAGTGTCTGCAGAATTTTTTCAGTCTTACGAAAATCAACTGACTGTCCATGTAAACAGTGGCTCAACACTTTATCGGCGATACAAGAGCTTCAGATGGATCCTTTATCTGCTCTCGCAAGCGTAATAACGGTATACCAACTTGCGACGAAAGTTGGAGGTGTTCTTTTCGGCTATGCACAGGGGGTCAAAAGAGCTGATTCGGAGGTTCATTTCATTATCGATGAGATCAATAACTTCCAATCGTCACTTCAAAGCTTAAGTGGCCTACTGCAGAATGAAAGTCTGCATAGGGAACATGAAGGAGAGAGGCTTCTAAATTTAAGAGAAGCGCTTTCCGAAGAGAAATTGGGCCTTCGAACATGCCAGGAGGAGCTCGAGCGAATCTTACGTAAACTAGAAACCAAGACAGAGCGTACGAACCTGAAGCAGGCACGGGCTTTAATTGACAGACTTAAGTGGCCGTTACTGCGAGATGATATAGATAGACTCTGTGACAGCATGAGACTTCTTTGCCAACAAATCGAATGGGCACAAAGCGTTGATAGTTTGTCTTTGACTAGAGCTATCGATACGAGAACACGTCAGATGGACGCAAGAATGCAAGCCATAGATGCTTCTACACAAGAGACGAACGAAGGGGTTAAACAGATAGGAGAACATCTACGGGAATCCGAGTACTTACGGCATATGAAGGAACAGCAGAAGGAAAACGAAGATATATTAAAGCAGCTCAACGTATGGTTGGGCCATTCCGACCCAGAAGAAGATCACGATATTGCCGTCGATCTTAGAAACAAAAATGCCAATACTGGTTTGTGGTTCCTAGAAGGAGAAAAATTTCTTCGATTCAAAAAATCGAGATCTACTGCCATTCTTTGGCTACATGGAGACCCAGGCACCGGGAAAACCGTGCTAGCTGCAGGTGCAATCGACGATATCAGAGCATCGTCAAATGCCGATAACGGCTCTGCGCTCGTATTCTGGTATTTCAATTCTAATGACAAACAAAAAGCCAGTTTTGACCAGTGTCTGCGAACATTGCTGAGCCAGCTGGCAAGTCGTTATAAAACTCGATTACCGCCCTCCATCAAGTCTCTAAGTGCAAAGAAAAATAAAAGCACACTTCGTAGATTCGACATTATCAGCACTATCTCGAGGTTGGCTATAGAAGAAGATGTGGAAATAATTATTGTTTTAGATGCACTAGACGAGTGCCGGAATGAGGATATTCCCGATTTGCTCCAGTTTATTCATTCCTTCCAGCAATTGGAGAGCTCTTTAGTGCGTATTCTAGTCACAAGTAGAAACCCAGTTAAAGACCAGTTCCAGGAACGTTTCCTAGGAAGCAACGAGGGTACTTTGCCTATTCTATTCGACGTCCCTATCGAGATGGACCATTTGGAAGCAGACATCAAGTCTCATATTGAGGAAAAGCTGGCAAACGATCCAAGTCTGAATAAATGGCGCCCTGAGATCCGACAACTGATATCGGAGAAACTTTCGGCTGGGGCTCAAGGAATGTTCCGCTGGGTTGACTGCCAATTAAAGGATATTAGTAAATGCAAAACACCAGGAAGCGTCAAAAGGGCTCTTGGGTCGCTACCAGCAAACCTTCAGGATCAATATCGACGAGATCTAGATATATCAAAAGTACCAAACGAGCATGAGGCAAATATAGTACTCTCGATACTTAGGTGGTCAGCTTTTCCGCAGCGAAAAATTACCCTCGATGAAGCAGCTGAACTAGCTGGAGTAACCTTCAATAAACAAGGCGAGGCAAGCTTCGACCCTGACGAGAGACTCGACGACCCAAAGCTCATATTCGACCTATGTGGTAGCCTAATAAGAGTTGATCTGAATGAAAGTGGTGTGAATTATCTTGGAGATCGCGTTGAAGGCGTCCAGAGTTTGACCACCTCTCACAGTACAGTGATTGATTTTTTGACCTCGGAAGAAATTAAAGTCGGCCCCCTAGAACCTGAGATATTTTCAAAAGCAAAAGTTAGTGCACCCTTGGATTTTTTTCGTGGAGATGTTCATCGCTCTACCACACCAGGTCACTTAAGAGGGGCGATTCGATATTGCTGAGAAGCAAAAGCTTTTGTTCCAGTCCTCTGAAACTGTTGCGAAGATGATGCAGAAGTCATTAGACTCAGAATCGATTTTATGCCTGCTATCTAGCGTCTAAACTTCTTCTCAGCGTACGATCACTGACATCGTCTAGGTTAATTATAAAATGGCACTAAGCTGCCTCACTTACTTGAAATGGCTGTTCAGTAGGCCAGGGGCTCTAGACGAAACCTGCCTCGGTAACTATCCATGTGCGAGACTAGCAGCTCAATATTTCGATGATTACATCCGCGAGGTCGTCGCTGATCCAGAGGAAAGACTAAACATCGACAATTTGAATACAATAATCATAGAAATTATGGATGACAAGGATAGTCTTCTAAAACTAGTACAGCTATGTGATCCTGACCATGATCAAAGGCGGGTAAACCTCAGGCGCGAAGCGGTCGATATTCATACACCTTTATACTATGCTTCATTGCTTGGCCTTTCCGATATAGTACAGCACTATGTAGATATAGACCCCGATAACAGGAATTATGTCTCAAAGGGCGATTACGGGTCTCCGCTAGTCGCTGCTTCTGCCGAAGGAAGGACACGCTGTGTTGAGGTTCTGCTTGCAAGTGGCGCGGATCCGAATTTGTCGGGGAACGAGTATTGGGGAAAACCTCTCGCTGCTGCTGTCGAAAACAATCACGTAGAAGTCATCAAACTGCTTCTTGCGCAACCAGATGTCAGCGTCAATTGCATCAGATTCGATACAAATGCGCTGAAGATGGCCGATAATTCCGAGCGCTTCTCTGCAGGAGCCTGCAGAGAACTAGACGATTCATCCCAAGCTAATACAGATGAAATGAGAGGAACAGAGCCAATGGCCTATATTGCTGCATACTATAACTCTCCAGAAGCTATGGACATTCTATTCAACCACAAAGTTGATGTGAATCTAACAGGTGGATTCCATCACACTGCACTGATCGCGGCATGTTTGGTTTGTGACGAGAACACTATCCACAAACTTCTCGATCACAACGCGATTTCTACTATATACAGTGGTGATGGAGACAATGCTCTCATCGCTGCATGCTTTCGAGTGTCTAGTGGTTTCAGTCCCAGGATATATTCCAGATTGATCCAGAGCGGTGTGGATGTGAACCGTAAAGGAACATACCGTTATCGCTCGACGGGTAATCCCAAGAAGGATAAAGTTACTGGCACCGCGTTATACTTTGCAGCTGGTGATTTAAGTTCCGAAATCGCTGAGCTTTTGATCAGTCGCGGTGCTGACGTTAATGTTCGCGACTGTGGAAACTACGACAATCCTCTACAGCTCGCTTCGTGGTGGGGAAATACTAAGGTAATTCGTGTACTTTTACAACATGGTGCGGACCCCACTTTTCAGGGTGCAGGTGGATGGGACAACTGTCTAGCAGCAGCTGTAGGAGGTAGGCACGTTGAAGCCGTAAAGACGCTGTTGGACGCCAAGCTCTCACCTAACATCAAAGGAGGCGACTATTCGTACCCTTTGATAAATGCTTGCCACCGGGAACCGTCGGAGGATCTGTCGGAGAGGGAACTAACCCTAGTCAAACTACTTCTAGAATCTGGGGCCGATGCAAACATCGAGATTAAAGACGGCCGCCATATGAACATGAATCCGCTCACAGCTGCTGCGAGAAGGCGTGACTCGACTGGTACAGAGATTTCGCGTCTCTTGGTGAGCTATGGCGCTGAAATTTGTCCACCAAAGGGAGGAACGTGGGGCTCTGCCTTGGATGTTGCGATTCTGTACAAAAATATGGATACTGTGGAGTTTCTGATCGACAAAGGCTTCGATATCCAGGTGCCTGGAGGTCACGGCTACCCTCTAGTGCTCGCCATATCCGAAAAGGTGAGCCCGAAGATACTTAAGAGATTGATCAAAACGAGCAACGTAGACCAAATCGACGACTTCCATCGGAGCTCAGCTCTGCATATGGCCGCAAGGATGAGCAACTTTGAGGCTGTAAACCTTTTGCTGGAGGCAGGAGCGAATCCTAACATTAGCCATTGGGGTGTGGGATCAGTTCTTCAAGCCGCTGTTAGGTGTCGTGAAAGTGTCGACATGGTCACTAAACTATATAAGTACGTGGACGACAAGAACATGACGAACAGCATTGGTCAGAATGTGCTATTATTTGCTATAGTGGCTGGAGCCTTCGAAGCTGCCAAAGAATTGATTAATATGGGTTACACAATGGATTTCACAGACAAAGAGGGTTGCAACGGAATGCACTACGCAGCTGCTCGAGCTAATTTCGAGTTAATTGATATCGGTATTAAAGAAGGTCTCGATGTCAACAGCAAGGATAACGGGGGTTGGACACCCCTACACTATGCAGCTCTCAATGATGATAGCCCCAGTTTCAAGGTTATCACTACTCTTATGCACGCCAATGCCGACATCACAATTAAAGATAAGCAGGGGTTAACTCCTGCGATGATATCGTACTCAATGGATAAACCGATTGCCTTTGAACTTCTACAGGACAAAAAAGCCCCTAAAGTTCCCAGCACTATTTTCTTGAGAGGCGCTACTGGGTTTGCGCACCCTACAAGGAGGGGGTTTTGCATAGGCTGTGGGAATCAGCAACTCAAAAGGTACACTTGCAGAACATGCAGGGCTCCATCCGGCTATTGTAAAATTTGCTCGTTCACAAAGTATCTTCTATGTGTTCACTGCGTCACATATCGCGAGCAAATACACCCGCAGGATCATGATTGGGATTTGCGTAGCTTGGAGCTCCAATCGCATCCTCCAGCGATAAGGTATGCCGAGATTGATGGTCCACAACCCAGCAACCTTCTCTCAGAACATGTTAATAAGCATCAAAATTTCCAAGTCATCAATGGCTTATATTACTTTGGTAACGACACTCCGGCGAGCTCTCGTTCAAACGTTCAGTATTTACGAGGCGATACTAGTTTTCCAAATCGACACGAAGCATATTTTGAATTAACTATACAAGGTTGCGCTGATGTCGAAGAGGGCAAATCTGTATATCCACGTATCTGTATTGGACTGGCAGCCGAAGGCCCTGCAAAGGCTGGAAAAGGTCAAATAGGCTGGGAGCCTCACTCATGGGGTTATCATTCAGATGATGGTAAGCTATTTGCTTCTAACTGGCACGGCTATACCTATGCCAGTACCTTTGGGCTGGGTGATACCGTTGGAGTCGGTATTGAAAGATCTATCTCACAAGCCGACGATGAGATACTTGCCCTTTTCTTCACCAAAAACGGGAAGCATCTAGGCGCGTTTTTAGTTTGTATGCAGGAAAGTCTTTTTCCAGTAATCACCACGAAAAACATGGGTGTAGTTTTGGATGTGAACTTCGGAAAGCGAAGTTTCGTTTGGCAGGGTGAACGCTACAAAACGCCGCGGCGAAAGGAAGCTACGAACGAAGGAAGCTACGAACGATGAAAGCAGGGGAAAAAAGAAAAAGTTTGATGAGCATTATACATGTAATATTGTTGGTATTTAAACCATTACTTCGCTAAATTAAATTTTTATAATTAGAAATTGTTACGGGGATATATATTATATAACGCCTAACCCTTGATCCTAGCCCTTTATCCCCCTGAATTTAGGCAGATCTTTGGGAGGAGGCTGGATTTAAAAAATATAATCGGTGCGTTTTAAAGCGCGTAAAAAAATAAAAAAAACGACGTATTTATTAGCAAAAACGGGCTCGATTTCGATTTTTAAAAAAATTAAAAAATAAATTATTTTTTAGTGGAGAGGGGGTCCGGCCGTTATAAAAAATTCGATTTAAAAAAATAATGGAATTTTTATTTGAATTTAAAAAATATAATCGGTATATTTTATAACCCGTAAAAATGCGTATAAAATAATATATTTACGTCGGTGATAAACTTTAAATTCGAATTTTTAAAAAAATAATAAAAAAATACGGGGGGTGGGATCGACCGGTTTTCGAATTAAAAATCGAAAAAAAATTAAAAATAAAATTAAAAATAATAATTTAAAAAAACGGAAAAAAGGTATATAAAAATAAAATTTTTTTTAATTTTTAAATATAAAAAACCGGGTCGAATTAAAAAAATTAAAAATTAAAAAAAAATTAAAAAAATTAACCGGGTATAATTTTAACAATAAAAATACGTAAATTATAAACGAAAATTAAAAATAAAAAAATCGTATTTAATATAAATATAAAATAATTAAAAAATTTTAAAAATTCGGGCCTAAATTAA
>JANIPN010536288.1:0-12311 GCA_027478595.1 Erythroxylum anguifugum
CTTCATAAAAGGAGGGTAATTTTGTCCCAAAAATTTCAAATGGGCATTTTGAATGAAATTACAAAACACAGGGGTTAGATTGAACGCATTAAAAATACAGGGGCTAATTTGAATAGTCAACTATAACACAGGGGCCATTTTATGTTATTTGCCAAAACCTTTAGCCCATGTCATATTATCTTACCCACATAACATGCTAATCAATTCCAACATGACAAGTCTAACAAGTCCCCAAAATACATCTAATCATGCTTATAGTAAAAAAAAATTCAGGGGTCTACATGAATGATTTGTATTGGATTCATCTTGCTGAAATCCCAGTGGATCTTGATTTATTATTTGAGTCCCTACATTGCTAAAACAAAAGAAATTTAAGCGGTTTTGTTAACCAGGATTATACATATTTAAATAAGGATTATTACCTCCCCAGCCATATTGTGCTCTATTTAAGTGGAATTATTGCACGTTATTTTCCACTAGGAAGCAATCAGCTGTGATATGGCTCTTTTCTCTACATAGCCTACATCTGTGCTAAATTACTTTGAATCAAGAGAAAGAGGTGGCTATTAGGCTATTTAATTGATGGTGAGGTTGTCAATTTCAATCTATAATACTGTCACTGAATCTGCAACAATCATTCCTTTTAGATCTTAGAAGGTTGATGGTTGTCTACTTCATTTCTGTATCTAAAGATAATTATTGTTTGTCATCTTTTATAACAGATCGTGTGTCGCTTGCACTGGTCATTGTGTAAATCCTTGATGAAAGGCATTGAACCTTGGCCTCATGAAGTCCATAAGGGTCCTTTGCTCTCTGTGATATATTTCCTCCATCATCATTCTTTCTATCTCTTCTTTCCATTTAACTCTTTGAATTCCTTATTCTTTCCTTGAGATGTCTAGATTGATGTGTCTTGTACTTTGCATCCATAATTTCCTTTTTTTTTCTTATTTCATAGGATTAGGTACCTCATTCACAAAAATAAAGGGCAACATTTTCTTAAATCAAAGAAATTCAAATCATCTTAACACTAAAATCCCTAGTAACAGTGCCTAAAACTTGTTGAGCAAGTTTTATATCTAATAATAAAACTCTAAATACTCGCAAGTATACAGATTGTTTCTTGTAGTATAAGAGGTTATCCTTCCCATAAGGATTATGCAATAGCTAGCAATTTAAACCTAACTTTGTCTAAGGTATTCAGAAATTAAGTTAAATAAAAGAAATTGAAACAAATAAATAAATCAATGCAAGTAATCAATTAACAAGTGAGTTGCCAATTGAAATTAAGGTTTGATCAAGATTGAATACATAGGAACTATTCTTTCTTTGTTTTGATTCCTCACTATTATTGATTCAATTTATGTGTTTGATCCTAAATTTCTAAAGGAATTGATTATTCTCTCTCAAGATCTAATCAATTAATCCTATTTGAATTTGAAATTTCTAGATTTGCAATCGCTCGATTCACAAAACTATCCCTAACAACTTTAATTAGATCTGAAGCTATCTAATAGATAATCAATTTCATAACCAGATATCTCTTCTGTTCATCATTAATTTGATAATTATGGGTCTATTAAATTTTCAACTCTCGTTATACAAAATAACACTAATTACTTTGACTCATTCTCTAGATTTGTTGTCAAATTTATGTATGAACAATTGTCACAAATACCAAGAAATATATTTAATTCAACAATAAATGTCACAAAATAAATCCAAAATAATTCCTAATATGAGTTTAGAATTCCATAAACATGTTTAAAATCAAGGAAATAAGATTACACATCAAGAATAATGAAAGAAATAAGGTAAAATAATGTAAAAAACTCTATTTGCTCCTTGATCTAGAAAACTGGAATTTTCTGATGTTTTCTTGATCTCTCCGCTTTGTCCATTTTGATTCAATGGCTGTTACCTTTTTTGTGTTTTTCTTGTTCTTAAATAGTTCATTAAGGTTCTAGGGTTGTTTTTATAGTTTCCCCACTTAATTTGGTTCTAGAAATAGCCCCGAATCCTAAAAGATACAAGAAGTCACGTCTAGAAATCCCCTATCACAATTGTGCTCTTTGAGTGATGACTGTGCTTCATTTGGTTCAACTTCTGTCACTATCGTGCTTAATTATGCACGATCGTGAAACCTTCACGTT
The DNA here is from genome assembly GCA_027478595.1 of Erythroxylum anguifugum. Lineage (NCBI taxonomy): Eukaryota > Viridiplantae > Streptophyta > Magnoliopsida > Malpighiales > Erythroxylaceae > Erythroxylum > Erythroxylum anguifugum. Next base: position 2,154 of record JANIPN010536288.1, read on the forward strand.
TCCTCCATCTTCTTCATTCTTCAATTTCGTGATTTCCAACACTGACAAACACATAAAACACCTTATGAAACATAAAATTAAGATCCAATTATTTCTTTAAACCAAACAAACACTTATAATACATACAAACATTAACAGTAACACGTTCCTAATCCTATATACATGATAATAGTCTAATAAATACTGGAAAACACACTTCAAAACCTAACAAAGCATAAAATAATCTACACCTATCACATACCATCTATGTTAACAGAGAACTTAACGTTAACTTGTTTTGCTAAAAAATGAAATTTGGAGCATTTTAACGCACTTAAAAAATTTTGGGCTATAATTACAAAATTAAATAAAGCTTGAGTTTATTTTTTTTAAAATTAACCTTTAGTTTCATTACCTATTATTTCCTTAAAATATTTGTATGTCATTTCCTTTAGCTCTCCTGATTTTTAGTAAGTTACACAAATAGGGTTTATGAAGGAACCAAATTTATTGGCGTTTCTTTTAAAGTTTCTTTGTGTAAATAATTTAAGTTTCTATCCCTATATTAGAGCCAATGAACTATGAATTTTTCCTTTAAGAGGGAGTTGTGAACTACTAGCACTAGCAAGTGTCTATTTACTGCTAATTTCTCTTTAATATTAAGGAAACTACTACTAAGATTGATATATGATTTCTCTTATTTTTTTAACGATCACTTTTAGCATCATAAATGGTTGATTTTGTATCCTAGTTATTGAAGTGCTTTATATGGTGTTTCTGAAGCTCATTTCTCACCATTTGCAACTTCATCATAAATTTGAAGGCCTCAAAACCTTCCATATTAATAGCTAAAACCACTTCTTCATAACTATCTAGATTAATCATGTGACTAATGAATCTAAAAGGATCTCTCTTCTTTTGTCTTTATGGATTTGTATCTCAATTAATCTATGATATGATATAAGAATGGAATTAGAAAAAGTAGATTTATCAAGGAAGCTAGTCATTTATAAGAAATTAACTATAGCTTTATCGAGATTCATTCTAATCAACCACTTCTTTTCTTCGTTATTTCTCCATATTTAAAAGTACCCATTAAACCTTAAAAAAGATAAACCATTGTTGCTAAGGGAGTTCCTAAAATTCTTAGTAATCTTGAATATATAGTTTCCTATTAAAGACTCTCAACATAAGATAAGGGGTTTGAATTGAAGATTAAATCATCTTTAAGGTCATCCTAAAGATGGTTTCTCTGAAATGATATATTATTAACATATATAAAGGTAATGTAGATGTATTTAGAATGGTGAGCTAGGTTAATCTTCAAGTTTATGAATTCATTTGAGCAATGCAAATGAATTAACTTCTTTAGGGTCATAAGCAATTATGATTCTCCCAATGTAGTTTGCTTAATACTTTGATTTTATTTTCCAATACTTCCTAAAGAACTATAAACCTTTGCTCAATCTACCAATCTTTATTTTTGTCTTCAAAACTCTAAGTATAGTTAGTTTTCTAGTTACAAAATAGTTAAAAATATCTTTTTATTTTTTAGGAAATTTGAACTCCTCACATTCTGTGCTAAGATAATAAGGATATTTGACATTTAAAGCCCTTTTTTTAAAGTCATTACCTTGTAATTTGTAGAATGTCATGCCATGGATTGCTACATAAATAAATTTTACAATAGTATGATCATTGATATTTCTCTTATTCTCATCTTTTTTTTAGTAAGATATTTCTTTTTAGAAGTTTTAAGGTTCCCAAGAGAGGTTGAATATTAGTGGGGCTTGGAAGGCTAAGGCAATAGTGACACCCTAAATCAATAATAGTATTCAATTTCATTACAATAAAGAGATCAATCCATAAGACATCATTATTGTGTTACTTTGGGCAATCAACAAATTCTTTGAAGTGAGTTATATCATTTAAGTCCACTTTAAAACTTCCTAGTAGCCATTAACAACCCTATCAATAATGGTATATGAGATTGATTTATAGTTCATGAAAACTTTGCCTAATATTTAGGTTCTCTATGTTTTAGCCATTTGTTTTTTTTTTCTATAAGTGAAAAAATGGTTTTGGTCATTTATACTACTGGATTTAACAAAATTTTCTTCTAACATTTGTAGAGTTTATAAATAGGAAGTTTAATCCAAAGCAAGTAAACACAAATGATTTTTTATATCTAGGGCTTCCTAAACCTTGAAACACTACGAAACCCCAATCAGTTCAGCAATTATTCCAGTGGTTGTTGATCAACTTGATGTACTCATCGATCTTGGGATTTCATTTACTTATCTTAACTTTACATTATACGGCCTAAACCCGCCTCACATTCATCCTCGTGAAACTGATTTCCTTATAGTTGCGTAAGCTCTCTCTTTTTTGTGTTTGCCGTATCTAACTAGAATAATAATACCTCTTCAACAAAGTTTTTAATGTTAGACTTATTTGTGTAACCAATTGGATAATTCGCTTGAAACTTAATGTAGGAGATGGTAATGTAATTGCATTCGTAGTAAGAGTAGCCATAAATATAGCGTCGTCATAATTACAAATGTTATCTTTGGATCAAAGCCTCCTATTAGTACTGACTTTCTTAATAAGGCATTCCAATTTGACAAGCATATTATTAATTATCTTTAGAACAATTGAACAACTTTCTCCAACTATATATGAAAAATCAATATAAATAAGGTTTCTTGTGATTGTTCTTTTGGAGATCATTGTAAGCATAGTCTAACATATATTCAATAATAATATAATTAGAATAACATATAAAATAAATGCGGAAGAAAAATGAAATACCTCCTACCATTGTTGTGTATGCTTGAAGAGCTACATTTTTGGAATTCTTCTAAGATCTCAATTCCCAATATGATGGTGTATGTTTTTAGAAGAGAAAAGAAACTTAGAGAACCAAAATCAGAGAAGAAAACCTATATGAATGTGCTCCCATCAAGAACAATATCAGTTACCATAAAACCAGGAATTTATACCACAAAATTATAACGTTGGACCATTTATGACACAAGAAGAGGAAAAGTTCTCACATTCTCCCACTTGGTCAATACGTTTAACTTGGTGTCAAATCTTAATGTTATCCTAATATAATATTCGAATCATGACGATAGGTTCTCTAGTAGTTGAGTATTATCTTCTATGTATTATAGTATATTATAATTATATCAACTGAAAGTGATAACATTACTAAATAAGTAAGCCCTATGTTTATTCCAGGTCCAAAATAATCAATTTTAACAAAATTCAATAATGTACACCATAATATGAGAAAATTATAAGAGTTTCATGAAAATAACATTTTCCACATAAAGATAACTATACAATGAAACTCAATCTCATTCTTACAATATGATCCTTGAACTTCACTGGTGGCATGCCTTTTGTTAAAGGATCAACTATTTTCAATTTAGTACTAACATGTTCAATGACTACTTTCTTATCCTTAATATGTTCCCTTATATATAAAAACTTGATATCGATGTGTTTACTTCGACTACCACACTTATTGTTTACTTCGGCTACCACACTTATTGTTTTTAGCTAGAAAAACAGCAACCAAAGTGTCACAATATATTCTCAATGGCCTACAAATGGAATCCATAAATTTAAGCCCGTAAATGAAGCTCTTTATTTATACAACATATGATGTAGCCTCAAAACAAGAAAAAACCTCATCCTCTATGGTGGAAGTAGCAGTTAAAAACTATTTGACACTCTTACACTATATGGCTCCATTGACAAATGTGAAGATATAACTTGATGTTGATTTTTGTGAATCAGTACATCTAACAAAATCTAAATTTGAGTACCCTGTTACCTCTTAATTGTTGATGTGTCTGTACATAAGCATGTAATCTTTGGTCCTTTGAAGGTACCTTGATACTTTCTTTGCAGCTCTCTAGTGATCTAATTATGGGTTACTCTAATATCTTCCTAACATTCCAATAGCAAATGCAATGTCATATCTTATACAAATATAAGAATACCACAAGCTTTCAATTGCAGAAGCATATGGATGTTTTTCATTTGTTTCCTTTCAAAATCGTTTTTAGGGCATTAGTCCAAATTGAACTTATCCCCTTTCACAATAGGAGCTGCACTAGGTAAATAATCTTTTATCTGAAATCTCTCTAAAATTTTATTAATATAGGTTTCTTGAGACAAGCCAAAACACCACGGAATCTATCTCGATGTATCTTAATGCCAATGACATAAGATGCATCACCCATATCTTTCATTTCAAAATTTTTATAGAGAAATTGTTTTACATCATGTAACAAACCCCTATCATTGGTTGCAAGTAATATGTCATCCACATATAATACAAGAAAATAATTTTTAATCCCATTAACCTTCTGATATATACATTGATCTATGATATTTTCTTCAAAACCACATGATGAGATAATATCGTGGAATTTCAAATACCATTAGTATGACGCTTCGTTCAAACCATATATGGATCTTTTAAGCTTGCAAACTAAATGCTCGCCATTATTAGAGAAAAATCCTTCTGGCTGTTTCATGTAAACCTCTTCCTCTAGGTCACCATTTAAGAAAGTTGTTTCACATCCATTTGATGCAATTCTAGGTTAAAGTGAGCAGTGCCAAAATTATACGAAGTGAATCCTTTTTAGACACAGGAGAAAATGTATTTGTGTAATCGATTGCCTTGAATCTCTCAATTTTGTGCAATGCATCTTTCTTTGTCTTAAATACCTATATGCAACCTATGGTTTTTTCTCCTTTAGGCAGCTTAACAAGATCCTAAACATCGTTATTCTTCATAGAATTCATTTCTTCCTTCATAGCATTGTACCATAAATTTTATTCATTGCAACTTGGCTTATGAAAAGGTTTCAAAATCATTTTTAGCTCCTATATTGTAGTCAGATTCTTATAGATATACAACATAATCACTAGTAATAGTTGATTTTCTTGTTCTAGTAGATCTCCTTAATGTTGCACCAACATCCTCCTGTAAGGTATGTTGTTCAATTGGTTACTGAATGTTTTAAGGTAATTCCTGAATACCTAGATCTACTAAATTATCAATAATATATGGAACATCTTGATTTTCATATATGTTTATGTTAGGTGGTTAAATTTCAACAGTTGGTTGTACAACGTCCATTTGGACTTGAGGATCATTGTGAATGACAAGCACCTTACTTTTTGAGATGGAAGGTGGAGTATCCAAATGTTCATTATCAAAGACTATATCTTGAAATTGATCCCTCCCACTAATTAAGTCATTCTTAAGAAATTTCGCACTTCTTCATTCCACAATTCTAGTGCGATGTGATGGATAATAGAACCTATATCCCTTAAACCTTTCGGTAGATCTAATGAAATAGCCACTTATAGTCCTTGGTTCCAATTTCTTCTCTTGTAGATTATAAATTCTTATTTCAAACAGACATCCCCAAACGGGTATATGTTGCAAACTTGGTTTCAACCTTTAAATAACTCAAATGGTGTCTTTGGAACAACTTTGGTTGGCACCTAGTTTACTAAATACACAGCAATCTTAACAACTTTAGTCCACGAGGACTTGGGAAGTTTAAAGCTACTCAATATGCTTGGTACCATGTCTAATAGTGTTCGGTTTCTTCTTTTTGTCACACCAGTCTGGTCCAGAGATCCAAGCATAGTGTATTGGGCTACTTTCCCATTTTCTTGAAGATATCTTGCAAATGGACCAGGTGCTTGTCCACCTTCAGTATATCTACCATAGTATTCCCCACCTCTATCAGATCTCACGATCTTAATTTGCTTACCGCATTGTTTCTCTACTTTGAGCTTGAACATTTTAAAAGCATCCAGTGCTTTATTCTTGTTATAAAGTAAGTAGAGATATATATATCGTGAACAATTATCTATAAATGAGATGAAGTATTGATGACCATATAAGTCCATATTTGGAATATAAATATCAGTATGTATGATGTCTAATATGTCTAAACTTCTCTTCGCACCTTTCTTTGATTTTTTGGTCCCTTTATGTAGCCCACACAAGTATCAAAATCAACAAAATTTAAAGTACTAAGTAGTCCATCAGTCACTAATCTTTTAATCCTTTCTATGGAGATATGTCCTAATCTCCAATGTCACAACATAGAGGAATTTTTATTCATGACACAATGCTTTGTTCCAGCATGAACATATGTTACATTGTAACATGTATTATCTTGTAAATTAAAACGGAAGACCATCAAATAATGCACCATTCCCAATAAATTCATATTTATAATGTAACTTCAAAGATTTGTATGAAAAATGAAAGGAATATCCAAATGGTACAAGTCTTGAAACTAAAATTAATTTCCTAAAGAAATTGGGAATATAAAATGTCTTTTCTAGTTTTAAAATAAAACTAGTACATAAAATTAAATTGCAATCCCGAGCAGCCTCCACGGGTGAACGTATCTTATTTTCGAATATGATATACTGCTCACCTCCCACTGGCTTCCTTAGGTTTTGCAAATCCTGCAACACATTTGTAATATAGATTGTACAATCAGAATCAATCCACCATATGTCATGACAGACTTCAACCATATTCGATTCAAAACAAACTAGTGAGATTAGATTACCTTTCTTTTCAAATCATTCCCTACATTTGACACATTGACACATTCGTTCTTCATGTGTCCTTTTTTCTTGCAAAAAAAGCACTTGGATTCCTTCTTAATGTTAGCTTGGATAGGTATTTGACCTTTTCCCTTTAAGTTGGCTTAATTTTTCTTCTTTCCTTGAACAACTAGATATGCACTCTACGAACTCTCTTACTGTTCCATTGACAATCTCCCATCCTTTTGGATACACATGGTCATTAATTTGTTTATTGACTACTTATCCTTATATGTATTATAAGATATTTTAAAGGGTCTGTATGGTGGTGTTTAAAATGTAATGCACGAGGAAAGAATCAGACATCTAAATCTCTAGTATCTTTTACTGAGCCACATTGTCCCTCATCTTCATGATGTGCTCGCACACACTTCGGACACTAGTTAGTCTTATAAATGAAAATTTCATAATTAGGGTGCTTGCAAATGATTTGTTTGAAGTTTTGAACTATTCATCAACAACCTTTAGTAGAACACAAACATTGTCATGTTGTTCTAAGGAATCACGAATACCAGCAGAAATTTTTGTTTTAATGAACATCACACTTAGGCAATTAGATCGCTCCCTGCATTCATAAATTGCAATTTCTGTTGTAGTGCTGGCCTCCATTACCTTAGGCAGTTTGTCCTTCCAAATAGCATAATCGATGTCTATCCACTCCAGATAAAGAAGAATTCTCTCCTTCTATAACTTATAGTTTTCACCCCTTAATTTAGGAATTTCACATCTTGTATCAGAGAAATTAATAGTTTGAATAACTGTATAAATTTAACATACATGCTACTTATAAATAAATTGAGGTTAAAAAACTATATATATGTATTACCAATGTAAAACATATCTTAAAAGACATAAATCAAATGACATAAAAATTGCTTGTGGGCTAAATTTTTAATTCAAATAGATTTATGCTAAAATTTACGATAAAACTATCAATTATATACCAATTTCTAATTTCTGTGGGTAAATTAAAAAGATAATATGATATTTCATCCCAATTAATTATTCAAATATAATAAAAATTCTTATGGGGTAAAATTTATTATACTAAAGTAATTAATTACATAAATATATAATTTATATAAAATTAGGGTTGTCGTAGCTAAGCCCCAATAATTAATCACTAAAAACTTTTTATCGATAATCATATTCACAATGCAAAATATAGACATAATAGGCATAGGAAAATCTACTTTATGTTAATATTTATTCAAATATAATATCAAGGCATAACATATACAGATATAAGCCATCTTTAGTTCAGATGGTAGAGGCTCACCATGCCATCCCATGAGGTGGTGGGTGGGCTCGAGCCCTGCCACAGTTAGCATTTGATTTTAAGTTTTAGTAACACAAAATGCATAGCTTTCGGAGCATCTCATAACCACGCACAATATTCTAAACATAGTATAGTGATAAAACACATAACATCACATTGGTTATTAAAACAACAAATAAAATAACACTTGCACAGAAGCATGATGTTATTAAACACATAAAAAACGACGCAACATTTGTTTTCAAAACCAAAATGACTTCATTTAGTGAGAGGTCATCTTCAAAGTCCAGCAGGATCAAACCAACCTAGTTCGCAATCTATCAGATGCTCCACAAAAGCAAATCAAAAAAATCGCAAAACACATTTTTAAAAAAATGTAGAAACACTCCCAAAGCACTTAATAGAAGATTTCTACCTTTAATCTAAAGAAAAACATCCAAAAACAACTCTAAACCGAAAGCTTTCGAATCTAAATTTTTTTTTAGAATTTTGAAATTCTCCAAAACTCCAACAAGGCAGAGATTAACATATTCTGATACGAAATATAAGAATATTCTAACATATATTCAACAATAATATACTTTAGAATAACATAAAAAAATAAATGCGGAAGAAAAACAAAATACCTCCTGCCATTGTTATTTGTGCTTAAAGAGCTACATTTGTTAAATTCTTCTAAGCTCTCAATTATTAATACGATGATGTATGTTTTCAAAAGAGAAAAGAAGCATCTAGAGCAAAATCTAAGAAGAAAACCTATATGTATGCACTCCCATCAAGTACAATATCAGTTACCATAAAACTAAGAATTCATACCTATTAAATGCATAATGTTAAGAACTATTTCATAAACAAGGAGATTTACTTAGTTATTTTGACCAAGTTTATGGTAGGTGAAGCTTTGTTTACATTAAAAAAATAAACAAATTTGAAGTACTTCATTACTTACCTCAAATTAATGTACTATGATAAAATACAAATATCTTATTGCTACATGACAAATTAGTAAAATTATTACCCTAATATTAAGAATATTTCACAAATTGAGCAAAATTGAGTCGTCTTATGTGAAAATTTAAAAAAAGTGATGTTTTTATAAAAGAATATTTATATAAAATTATAAATTAAAATATTTAAATATATACGTGGGTTCAATATGACATCATCTAAAATTTTTATAATAAAGTATCCTAATTTATATTTATCTTAGTGTCATGACTACTTATTATAATTGACAAGTTTAAGATATTTATTTAACGAAATTAAAGTACAAGATGATATCTTTTCATTGTAAGTCATAAAATTATGTGTTAATTACAAAGAAACCTCAAATTTTACTAAATCAAAGAAACCTCAAATTTTACTAAATTAGAGCTTGTTTATTTCTATTTTTAATTTTAGTTTTTTTTCATTTTCAAATTACTAAAGAAAAACTTGTTTGTTTTATTTCTTTGGTTTTTGTTTTGGATTTTGATTTCTTCCAGTTTTCAAATATTATGAAAGCCATAAAATGTAATTTTTTGTTTTCTGTTTGCATTTTTTTATAATCCGATTTACTATAATCAAATATATATTATTTAATTATATAATATATTAATTATTAGTAAGAATTATGAATAGTAAGAATTATTAATAGTTTACTTGGTCATTTTGACCAGGTCTATGGTAGGTGATAAACAAATAAACAAATTTGAAGTACTTCATTGCTTAAGTTAATGTACTATGATAAAATTTTACTGAGCGAGGGAGGGAATTAAGTCCTTTCTTTCTCCGAGAGGTATTCAAAATCTAAATTTTCTTCGACGTGGAGCATGAAAACCTCAATTTTCTGAGTCGGTTATCTTCTTCCACAAAACAACACAACTACTACAATAATATAAACAATTTTTCTACAGGATGAAGGCAAATGATTTACGCAAAACGAGCCAAGTCTTTGATCAATTGATTGTCGTAGTATTTGTACGTCATGGACGCTTGAAATAAGAGACCTATGAAGACTTCAAATCTTCCATTAACCTCTACAAAGTAAAATGTATAATAGACTAATTCAACAATTTCTATCTATAACTAGCTTGCTTCCAAAGCATCACCCTTGACCACTCCACCAATCACAGCTATTTTGTTTTGTTCATCTCGGTTTTGAGTAATTTATATTGTTAAACTTACTTTTGTCAAATCTTTTACACTTTATGTATCTTTAACAATAATTATATAAACCTTCATAGGACAGGACAATGAAT
>JANIPN010537345.1:0-12306 GCA_027478595.1 Erythroxylum anguifugum
TGTACCGATTCGATTTGCATTTGCTTCCGTTTCGCTTTCGATCCTTCGAGTTTCGATATGTTTCCGTTCTTTGTTTCGTTTTGCTTCCGTCCTTTCATTGATATTCGTTAAGTTTGTGCTTCGAGGTTGGGTTCCGGTAACGGGTCCCAACAATCCTAGGCTTGATTGCTCTCTCTCAAGTTATAACCATTAACCCTAAATCATAAATCCTAATCAGATTATGGAGGTTGCAATCTCTCAATTCACAACCTATCTAAAATCCTAGTTAGTTCTAAAGTTCTCTAATAAACTATCGAAAGCCCATGCAAGATCTCTCTTCGAACGAATTCTTGATCTAATTTAATTGTTGTTTTTATTAAATCACCTAACTCTTATTAGTCTAAATTAATCATTTTTCATTTGATTCACCCTCTCAGTTTATTATCGAATTATGCAATAACAGAATCAACCACAACAAAATCCAATAAACACATAACAATCAGATTTTCATTAGAACATCCTCAACGTTCTAGATCCTATCATCAACTGTTGAATCCAATTCTATACAATAATAAAACTGAAAATAAATGGGAAATACAATATAAATGGATGATGCGAGGCAGCGATGTTGGGAAACCTCCTGATCCGGGAAGTATATCGAGTCAACTTTTTCTCCTCTTCTCTTTTCCTTCTTCTCGCCACAATCGTGGGCCATTTCTTGGGCTTCTTTCACAATCGTTGCATGTAGGCCACGATCGTGGTCCAAATCTGATGCTTTTGTCACGATCGTGGCCTGACATGCCACAATCATGGGTGGTTGTTTCATCCCGAATGTTTCTTAAACTTCTCCGTTCTTCGATGTTAACACTGAAACACTACCAAAGACATCAAGGTACCTCAAAACATAATATTTATCTCAAATACTTGTATTAACCCATAAAATATAAATAATTAACAAACTAACATAATTCTAACCTAAACACATACTAAATGATTGAATTGATAACTAAATACATATCAAACTATATCCTAAAACATGATGCAATTTACACTTATCAATATTAGCTAATGTAACCATTGCTCGTATAATCTAAAAGCATTATTATGTATTTTAGTTATAAACAATAGTAACTTCAGAAACTCAAATAATGTATTTCAAAATCAACTTAAACTTAATGCACCAAAAGTTGAACATCTTGACAATTCAATAAAATGTAACCATGGGTAGCCTCTATTTCTTCTGCTATTAGCATTCTTCTTATTGAATGTCCATATGTTCGTCCTGGAGATGTAAAAATGGATAAGTTAACATCAACATCACTCGTTTCTCCCCCATCGTCATTAGGAGGAACTTTTCTTTCTCTTGCGTGGACATGCGGCTCAAAATAATGTGAACAAAATGTACTTGCTTGCTCCACTAAATAAGCATTACAAATCAAACCTTCAACTCTAGCTTTGTTTTTTTATGTTTTTCTTCAAGTGACGCAAATATCTACATTACAAATAGGGTTATGTAAATTCTGTGATTAAAACATGCTATAACATTTATTTAAATATTAACTATAATTACCTCTCAAATGTATATATCCATCGATATTGAATCGGACTAGCTAGTTTAGCCTCATGTGCTAAATGTACGGGTAAATGCTCTATACAGTTAAAGAAGCTTGGAGGGAAAATCCCTTCTAATTTGCAAAAGATAACTGGAATTTCCCTTTCTAATTTTTCCATTTCAACCAACTTTATTTCAAATGATATTAAGCTTTTGATAAACAAACTTAATTCTATCATATTCGGTAGCAACTCCTAAAATGCAATTGGAATTAGCCATTGCACAAACATATGACAATCATGACTTTTCATCCCAAATAATTTATACTTCCTCATATCCACACACCTTGCCATGTTTGAAACATAACCATTGGGAAACTTTAGACTTTTCAACCATTCACACACAATTTCCTTTTGATTTTTGCAAAGTGTAACATGCTTTTGGATATTTACCAGTGCAAATATCTTTATTTAACTCATTCCTTCTATAAAAAAAGTTTCAAATCAGCTCGTGATTTTGCATTGTCCTTTGTCCTCCCTTCAATGTTCATTATGGTGTTGAACAGATTCTCAAATATATGTTTTTCAGTATTCATCACATCTAGATTATGACATATCAAATTAGTTTTCCAATATGGCAAATCCCAAAATATACTTTGTTTTCTCTAACCAAATTTTTTACTAATGCTTCTATTAACTTCTTTAGCTTCAAGTTATGTAACTTTCAACAGCCCTAATTAATCAATCCCTTGCAATATCTCTTTAGCCTTGTGAGGGGAAGGAGTTATCTGTACCATCCTATTCTTAATAAAATTTTGTTTATTGTGTCTAAATGGATGATCTAGAGGAAGAAATTTCTTGTGGTTGTCAAACCAAGATGTTTTGGCTCTGTTAAGAAGATAAAACGCATCAAAATCATTACTATAATAAGGACATGACAATTTCTCTGTTGTGCTCCATCCAGACAATATAGCATACGCAGGGAAATCACTAATAGTCTATATTAAAGTTGCTCTCAAAAATAAATTTTTCTTAAGAGACACATCATATGTCTCCACATCAAATTCCCAAAGATGATACAATTTAGAGACTAATGGTTATATAAAAACATCAATTTTATGCTTTGGATTCGTAGACCCTGGTGCAATCACTGTCAAAAACATATGTGCCTCATTTTTACACATCCATAGAGGCAAATTATAAAAAATAATTATGATTGGCTATGTTGAATATTATTGGTGGGATTGACAAAATGGTTGGAATCTATCTATCGACAATCCCAACCTAAGATTTTGACTTTCAGCTGTAAACTCAAAATGGGTGTTATTGAAATGTTTCCATGTGAGTGCATCCGAAGGATGACTGATTATTCCATCTTCCTGTTCATGTTCATTATGTCATCTCATGTGAGATGCAGTAACATCAGGTGCATATAGTCTTTAAAGTCTAAGAGTTAGAGGGAAACAATTGATCTGCTTCTAGGGTACTAATTTTTGTTTCATAGAAAACTTTATAGATTTGAACCTAGATTGACCACAAAATTTGCACTCTTGTAATTTTGCATCATCTCCCCAAAACATCATATATCCAAAACTGCAACAATCAATTTTTTTAAATCGCAAGCCAAGACCCCTAATAAGTTTCTCCATATTGTAGAAATTATCAACCACTGTATGATCAGGAGGTAGTGATTCATTATACCAAGCAAGAATTTATTGAAACTTTGATTAGAAATATGCCCTTCAGACTTTATGTTCAATATTTGAGCAATTGAAGTTAATTGAGTCATGTTCTCACAATTTGTCCATAAAGCAAGTTCTTGTTGTGACTCATAGGCTCATGGAATTTTTCATCAATAAGCCTTATAGGAGCTATATTACGAGCTTTCATCCTAGGGGTTTATTATGATAAAGATTGTCATGTCAATTACGTGAATTTCTTATGTTAATACTAAGTTTGAATTAATCACCTACAAGTTCAATTCTTTATGTTTTAATTTAAACAATGCCCAAACATAAATACTTAGACTATTAAAACCCACGCTAAAATCTCATCAATCATTGTTATAGGTAAAATTGCAAAGAATAACACACATCGATCACATTGTATACATTACTTATTTGTTTGATTTACCTTGATAGACAAACAATCACAAACTACAAAGAAGACGAATGAGGTGGACATTTATCGACGCTCTTCCCTACAGAACACAACCTGTAAGAAATACAATAAACAAAAATATAAAAATTAAGGACCATACCATTGGAAAAGCTAATCTAATCACTAACAGATCAAATTTATTATTAGTTTGAGACATTTTTTAAGATATTTTTATCTAAGAGTCATTAAAGTTTCTTTTTTTATTATTATTTCTTCATTGTATTATGAATTTATCAAAGAAGGAACCAATACATCAATTTTTATTTTGTTTATTTGATTCGAACTTGTTAGTAAATTTTTTAGAGTATATTCTTATATCAGTTTGCATTGATAAGTGCAAAAACGTTAAAGATAGATTTATTTATAAGCAACATAAACATATAACAGGACATTCTTGAATGAAATGGGACCTTCACTTTGATCTTTTCAACTTCTCTTTCTACCATAGACCTAAGAATAAATTTAACAAAAATGAAACTACTACGGTACTCGAACACCATGACATAAGTTCCAGAATTAAATTCTTATAGTTAGGAATTTAATTCAAGAGATCTCTATGAACGCCACCACCTTTGCTTACTTAAATCCTAATTGGTTGGGACCATTTTATAATAAAACTGAATTCTACTCATGTGAACTTTTGAAGCTCAAATCACTTTCATATTCCGTTTGTGTTTGATTCCTGACTTGATAGGTTACATTTTGCAAGATTTTCTATTGTCAAGATATTTTTTATTGGTTAATAGTTAATCAAGTTCACCATGTTTATGTTTACATAGCCAGACTTCCCGATTGCAAATGCAAGAAAATGAGATAAAATGAACATGGACTAAATACATACTGCTGAAGACGAGGTCAGTTCCAAATAAAAACAAGGTAACTATTAATGCCTATGAAAATGACAGTACTAGTCAAATGGGAAGCAAGAGATTCGATTTTTGACCATTTGAATATGAGAAAGATATATGATATGAAAAAAATCTCTCCCTGCAAATGTAACTTTATTGTTTGGACCTGAATCTAAGAATATAATCTAAAATAGAAGTATGACATGGCGTTCGAGTATTTGTTTTAATTTTTTTCACAATGTCCATTATTCACCAACATTCCATTAAACACATTCAAACAACAAATGAACCAACCACAGTTCAAAAAACGTAGAATACCTACATTCTAACAAAACAAAATCGACGTTCATATATATAAGCATTTAATAACGAAATTTTTTGCAGAAAAAATCAACCCAAGAGCAAAGCACCATGGATGACTAGCCTAGTAGAACTGAAGATGATGGATGATGGATGATTATTTTTAGACAGAAAACTGACGGCAACGGTGATAAAGAACAAAGGAAGAAGAAAAAATGACATTGTCGTTTTGGTTTCAACTTAAACCTACCCAAAACCATCCTTTCCCTCTATCGTTTTTCTTTAAATGAAAAACCAAAATATTGATGGAAGTAAAAACTACTTTCTTCGGTAATTTACCGACACATATTTTCCCATCAACCATTGCCAACTATTTTTATGATGGGCTTTACTATTCCATCACTATAGTCCATTGGTAAAATCTCAGGGATAATTTCCCTATACCTTTACCAATGGATATTTTGTCCGTCACAAAAAAAACATATTTTCCAATAATTTTTCTGACGAAAAATCAATTTGTTTCTTTAATTTACTACAAATTTTTTCTGCCAATAATTTTCCATCGGCAATTTGTAAATTTCTTGTAGTGAGGATGCAACTTAGCTAGTGCATCGCAATTCAGATTTACAAAAGGAACTCCATAATTGTTGAAAATTTTGGTGAGCAAAATCCCATAAGGTAGGCAACCAGTGGTATTCTTATGATTCCCCTTATCCACTATGAACTTTAAGATCATCGCTTTTTAGCAAATTATACACCATTTATGTGTCCAACAGGTTTTACCTTTCAACTGAGCGACGCCTGGGAAAAATTGAAGTAGCTGAGAGCAATGCAAGGCATCGAGGTATTAAGTTTAATTGCCTACTTCAGGGTCTCCCGTCTTGGGTGTTCTAAGCATGAAGGCATATGGATTTGACAACTTTGACTACTCCAGATCATCAACATCCCACTTATGATAAGGAACATTAGTTCTCCTTATAAAAGCTGCTTCCAATATATCTCCTAAGATTTCTTTATAAATTAAAATTTCAAATTTATGCACCCATGAGACAATGACTAGCTTTCCATTAATTTCTTCCTTTCTTATGTGTGTGTAGAATATCTTGACTAACTCATCGTATACTATCTCATCTAACCTCATGAAATTTTCTTAACCAATGGTAACAAAGTTAGGAGAGATGGGTATACCTATGTCATCAAACATCATAGGAGGCAAGATTCGCCCAACAACCAACTTTCTCTTCTTATACTGTGTTTTATAGTGGACTTCAGCTTCTATTGATTAAAACATTTTGGTGGTATTGATGTCTTTCCTTGCTTGTGTGTAGCTATCTTTATTTTTTTGCCCTTTTTTCTTTGGGATATATCTCTTCTTGAAACAACTCCTTTCTATCAAAAGGGTCCTTAATGGTATCTTTAGTTACATGTTCTTTGCCTTTCTTTATTTCTTCCCTTTTTCTTTTTCTTGCTTCTTCTTCCTCTTTCTTTCCAGCATCCATAGTTTATTTTTGTTCAAAACTTTTTTCGACTTGTTTTGCAAGACTTCCTCTGGTCTTTGGTCGTCTAATCATTGAGTAGATTCTTCATCTGAATCATTTTCATTTGTAATCCAATGCACTTCATCACTTTCTTCTCCTAAGGTTTATAGGAGAAAGGTTTAGTAATATGAGTTGCTTCATGGTTAATAGAAGAATTTAGGGTTTTCTTTTTTCCTTTTGATTTTGTTCTTATCATTATAAGTGAGCTTTATGAAGTTTGAGAGAGAAAATAAGAGGCAATAAGCATGCAGAGAATTAAGGTGCTGAGAGAATAAGCGACGCAGATGAGAATGACATAGATGACAAGAAGAGAGACGTTTACTTAAGGTATAATAAGTGATTCCTGAGCTTTGATCTCGTGAGAGGGTGAGTAAACATAAAGGACAGAAGAGGAAGCGTAATTGGTTGCGTATCTTTTGACAAACGCGTACATAGAGTTTTCAAACTGCGCACTCTTTTTTGAAAAAGGCTAAAATGATGCCATAAATAAGTCCCTATGTTTAGGACATGTGTCACTTGGAATGTTAGCCCGAGAGGAGCCTTCTAATCTAAAAGAAACCTACTAACTTAAGAGGAGGCTTCGAAACTAATAGGGGCTTCTAAACTCTAAGAGCCTACTAAACTAAAAGAGAGTTTCTAAAGAATCAAACTAAAAGGAGCCTGTTAAATGAAATGCAAAGATAAGTAGCAGAGAATATTCAAGAAAAAATAATATCAGAGAGTTTGCACATACCAAGCTCTTTTATTAACACACAAAATTTATCTTCAGAGAGTGGCCTGGTGAAAATGTTAGCTACTTGATTCTCACTATTAACATGCAAAATATCGATGGTTCCTTCTAAAATATGATCTCTAAGAAAATGATGTTTGATTTCTATATGCTTAGTCCTAGAATGATGCGCAGGATTTTTAGGAAGATCTATAGCATTAGTATTATCACATAATATAGGAATATGAGAAAAGTTTAGAGAAAAATCCTATAGTTGATGCTTCATCCATAAGATTTGAGCATAATAGCTAGTAGCTACTATGTATTCCGCTTCAATCGTCGAAAGCATTGTGCAATTTTGCTTCTTACAGGAAGAAGATACTAGACATTCTCCAAGGAATTGACACGGACCACTTGTGGTTTTTTGATCGACTTTATCACCTACATAATCTGCATCACAATAGTGCACTATGTCAAATGAATTAGTTTTTGGATACCATAGTCCAAAATTCGTAGTTTTGTGGAGATATCAAAAGATTCTTTTGACAGCTTGAAGGTGGCTTTCTTTTAGATTTGACTGAAAGCATGAGCAAAGACACACACTAAGCATAATGCCTGGTCTTGAGCTCACAAGATATAGTAGTGATCCAATCGTTCCTTTATACTTTGTCTATTCCGTAGTTTTGTCTTCTTCGTCTTTATCAAGTTTAGTTCTAATGTACATGGGAGTACCCATCGGTTTGGAGTTCTCAAAATGATATTTCATAATGAGTTCCTTTGTGTATTTGTCTTGGCTAATAAAGATTCCTTTTTTTTAAGTATGATTTGTAATCCGAGAAAAAATGATAATTTTCCCATCATGCTCATTTCAAACTCCCTTTACATTAATGCTGAGAATTCTTCACAGAAGGATGGATTAGTATCACCAAATATTATTTCATCAAGATATATTTGCACTATGAGTAAATCATTCTCCTTTCTCTTAATAAAAAAGGTTTGATCGACCTTTCCTCTTTCAAAGTTATTCTCAAGCGTAAAGTTACTTAACCTCTCATACCATGCTTAAGGAGCCTGCTTTAAATCATATAGAACTTCAGTTAACTTCATTACATAATTTGGATGGTTTTCATCTTCAAAACCTAGGGGTTGCTTAAAAATACTTCTTCGTTAATGTGACCACTTAAGAATGCATTTTTAACATCCATATAGGATAACTTGAATTTTCTATAACATACAAAGGCAAGTAAGATTCCAATCTAGCAACAGGTGTATAAGTTTCATCAAAATCAATACCATCCAGTTGATTGTAACCTTGAGCTACAAGTCTAGCTTTATTTCTTACCACCTTACCATTTTCGTCAATTTTGTTTCGAAATACCCACCAAGTCCCAATGATTGACTTATTTTGATGACAAGGTACTAAATTCTAGACTTTGTTTTTGTTAAACTGATTTAATTCATCTTTTATAGCTGAAACCCAGTTTTCATCAGCAATGGCCTCTTCAATGGTCTTTAGTTCTATTTATAAGATGAAAGCAACAAAGTTGTTCTTGAACGATGATCTTGTATTTAGATTTTCAAAGAGATCTTCCAAAATTTGTTGATGTATATCAAGACCTCTCCATTCTCTCGGTGTTTTTCGTTGCATAGGCTCCTGCTAAGATAAAGGAGCCTACTCTATTCTAGCTTCAGAGGGGCCTTCTTGATTTTGTAATTCTGAAGGTATTATAGGTGTAGTTTGATTCTCTGGTGAATTTATAGGTACCAATGGATGCACTTCATCATTTGAGTCAGTTGCTATTGTTGAAGGTCGTGCTTCATCAAGTACTACATATATTGATTCTTCTAACTTCTTTGTTCTTTTATTATATACTCTGAATCCTTTACTAGCGATACTATAACCCAAAAAAATATCTTTTCCTAATCTCGCATCAAACTGTCCAAGGTTGTCTTTTCCATTGTTTAAAATGAAACACTTGTAGCCAAATGCTTGAAAGTAAGCAACATTTTGTTTTCTTCCTTTCCACAGCTCATAGGTGGTTTTTTCATAATAAGACTTATGAGACACCTATTAAGTATATAACAAGTGGTTGACATGGCTTCTGCCTAGTAACCATGAGGCAGGCCTCTTTTGCATAGCATTGTTACCATATCTTTGAGAGTCATGTTCTTTCTTTCAATAACTCTACTTTACTGAGGAGTCCTTGGGCATGAGAAGCTGTGAGTTAACCATTTTCATTGCAGAAGTCTTTAAATTTTTTGTTATCAAATTCTACTTCATGATTGCTTCGAATAGATGTAATGCAACACCCTTTTTCAGTCTAAACTTTCCTACAAAACTTCTCAAAGACTTCAAAAGTATCATCTTTATTTGATAGAAAATAAACCCCGGTAAATCTAAAAAAACCATCTACTATAAAAAAACCGTAATGTTTGCCACCAAAACTTTGAGTCTTAGTAAGACCAAATAAATCCATATGAACGAGTTCAAGTGGCTGGTTAGTAGTCACAATGTTTTTAGGAGGGGAGCTACTTCTGATTTGTTTTCCTTTTAAACAAGCTTCATAAACCTGATTGCTCTCAAATTTCAAATTTGGCAGTCCTCTTACTAACTCATTTTTGGACAATTTTGATAAAATGATCATGCTATCATGTCCAAATCTTCTGTGCCTGATAAGTAAATCCTTTTCTATTGAGACAAACCACTTGCCACTTTGAGAAAATATATCTTCCAATTAAGCACATTATATTTTCTAATTTTTAGGACCAACGAATACAATATTATTATTAAGATTGTCAATTATTTCACAATTTGATACATAAAAAGTAACTTTGTAACCTTTAACATATAATTCACTTACGCTAAGTAAGTTATGTTTCAATCCATCAACAAAAAGAACATTATCAGGAGAAGCAGAGTTAGAATCACTGATTTTACTAATTCCGGTGAACCTTTGCCTTGTTTATTTTTGTAAAGACACCTCCGTCTTTCCTTTCAACATAGTTGAAATATAATATTTCACCTGTCATGTGTCTCGAATAGCCGCTATCAACTATTTATTGATTTTCTTTTGTCTCCATTTTGAAGCAAACCTACAGTGTATTATCTCATTTTACGTACCCAAATCTTTGTTGGTCCTTTCACATTAGTAGTTTGAGCTTTCAGTCTCTAATCATACATTTGAGATGGTTTTTTTCATTTTTCGAAAGTAACAATAGCGACTAATATTACTAAGTCTACCATAATAATTGCACAAAATATATGAATTTTTATCATTTTTCGAAAGCAATAAGAGTGACTAATACGACTAGGTCTACCACAATAATTGCTCGAAATATATGAATAATAGTTGTTATGATTTTTGTCACTTACCAGGTTCCTATTGTTTTGGCTATAGCTACTGCTAGATTTAACAAATAAGTTTTTGTATGGCCTGATATCGTTATTTTCATTATATCCTATTTTAGCCTTATCAAAAACACATTTACCACCCCCAAGTAATGCATCAAGATTGTTTCTTCCATTAACAAAATTAGCAAGATCTTTTTCAAGAGAAATAATTTTCTTATTAGATTTTTCTTTCTCAAGTTTTAAAGCAGTAACTTTCTCTTCTAATTGTTTTATCTTAGCATAGTCATTTTCAAGTAATGAGTTTTCTAACTAAATTATTTTTTGTTCCAAGCATTCTTTTTCAGAAATTATTTTTTTATTATCATTTTCAAGAGAAATGACTTTAGACAACAAATATTTGTTTTCCGATTCTAATAATTTAATCTTATTCGTTAAAAATTCATCATTATTTTTTGACTTCTCAATCTTTTTAAAATACTGCACTATTAATTTTTTGTACTGGTCATATAAGTCATGATATGCATCTCTCAATTCATCAATTTCAATATCAAAGTCAAAATAATATACCTCATTGTCTCTTGATTGGACCATAAAGAAAATGTTGCTGACTTCCTTAAGTTCTTTTTCTTCAAAGTTATCAAAATCCTCATCTGACCAAGCTGCAGTCATAGCATACTTTTTGGGTTTTCTATTTTCTATGTTGTCCTTTTGAAGAAGACGACATTCTGGTCCTGTGTGTCCAGGCTTCTCGCAATAATAACATATAATTTGATTATCAACTGTTATTATCATTGCTACCTTTTGATAGGAACTTGTTATTTTCAGTTTTCTTGTTTCTTCTCTTTTTTCATAAGCTTCTTTTTATAAAAACGGACATATTTTCTGACTATAAAGTTGAATTCTTCATCTCCATCTATTTGCAACTAAGTATCACTTTCATTATCATTTGATGGATTTGATTCATCAACTGCTTTTAGTGTCATTCCTCTTATGTATGAGGATCGTTCATCTCACCTAAGATTGGCTTCATGAATCATTAAGTTTCCTCTTAATCAGTCAAGTGAGATTGTTTCGAGATCTTTTGCCGTTTCCAAAGTTGCCACTTTAGGTATCCATTCCTTTGGTAATGATATTAGAATTTTTGTTACCAGCTTATCATTTAGATATATCTTGCCCAAGTTTTTCAAGATAGTGATGACATTATTGAAATGCCCAAAGAATTCATCTATTATTTCTCCCTATTTCACACAAATAGTATCATATCAATGCACTAAAAGAATTATTGTATGTTTCTTTACCTCATTCGTTCCTTCAAAAGTAACTTGAAGCTTGTCCCATATTTATTGTGCTGTAAAGATATCTTCTCGTACTCTTCTGGAGATAGTGCACAAATCAGATGATGTCTTGTCTTTGTTGGGACCCCATCTCGGAACTGGATCCCAACCGGAAAAAGGAACGAAACAAAGAAACCAAAGAACGGAAATCGAACCCAAAAGTGGGCCGAAGCGAAAATGGAAGCAAATCGAAACTAATGTTTCGAAACGAATGAAAACAAATGCTAACATCCGAAAGCGTAAATCTTAGAAAACGAAACGTTACGTTGGAAACCCTAAGACTAATCCCAATACGAAATCGGTATAAATTTTTTTCCCTTTTTTTCATTCTTATTATTCATTCCTTTTCTCTTTAATCAATCTTATACAACTCAAAACAACACAATTTCCCATTTGGAAACTTAACCATTCCAATCTCACTATCTTTTTCCATATAATTTCCATAATCTCAAACTCAATAAGATTGGTCTTAATCATACATATTTTAATCGCATCTTTAAAACTCTTATTCTTATACTTATTCTAACTTGCCATA
>JANIPN010538402.1:0-29612 GCA_027478595.1 Erythroxylum anguifugum
GTGCTGCCGGCCAGTGATAACTCGCCAACCGAGTCCGCTGGAATCTGAGCCTGAATTGATGCCTGCTGAGAGTTGACTCAGACAGGGCGCCGTGTAGAACTGAAACTGTCTCTGCTCTGAGCATCTGTAGAGCGTTTTGGTCCATTCCGAGTTGACTATTATTGACGCTAATTTGTGGCTGTTGAATTATAGATGAGATCAGGACTCTAATTGACCTGTACTCACGTAATAATGAGCTCTCTAGATAGATTCTTCATTTAGGACCTTGAGAATTCCGGCTTTCAGCACTTCTGGGTTATAAATTTTTGCATGATTCGCGAGTTACCCTTCGTTACTATTACTCCCGATCGCCTCGCGGCAAAAAGCATATATCGAAATGGGTGCAAAGTTTCGTTGGTATTCCAGCAGAGCGCGAGTTACAGGATATAAATCCTTTATAATTGTAGTGAATAGTGATAGGAGGCAGATTTTAAAAAGTGCCGAGAGGAGAAACCTGGGCAAAAATGGGTTTCATTAAATGGGTTACCGCAGCAATCATCCACGTGCGACGACGCCGCGCTCAGACCCAATTTTGGCTCTAGATCCACAACCCTCGCTAAAATCCCGCTCGAAATTGGACGGCATATTCAGGTTCCTCGACCACCGGCTAACATTCTACCATATAATTTCACACCTCTTCCTCTATCCTACTTACTATCTAAATTGTGCTCCTTTCGGGCTCTTACATAAGATTAAGTCTCGACCCGCGCAGGATAATCCTGACCCGAAACTCACAAAAATAACATTAGTTGCCACAATTTGCATTCTGAAACCCATGTTGAGGAAGAGACGGAGTAGAATGCTATTTGCAGTAGTTTATAGAACCAATCTGTACCTCTATATCTCTGCTAACCATTATCTGAGAAGTTGTCAGTGTTTGGTTTTGTCCCTTCTCTGCCAAAAGATCAGAAGAAGAGGCACTAGTTTTGCCAAAATTACGCATCAAATTGCCGAGACCAGTTATAGTCGCACGGGGCACCTTCGGAAGCGTATCCGTTTCGTTATTCGTCTTTCGAAAGCTCCATAACTTATACCTCGCTGAGTTACTTGAATGCTCCTCAGATCGTGAAGTAAATATTGATTTGAATTTTTTTAAAGCATTCATGATCCATGAAGGCGTGCTACCATATCTTTGTCGATTATCGCTTCCCAAACTTATAAAAAGCGATCGAAAAGCCGTTGCGGAGCTCATAATTAATCCTACCTCAGCAGAAAGGTACTGCCAGTACACTTCCCAAGTAGCATCAATAGTATTATGACGAACAATACCTGATGCTCGCACTAACGTGACTGCAATCATAATAAAAGATAAGCAGAGGGAAAAAAATAGAGCTAATTTCTGTGTCCAATGAATTTGTACTTTCAAGATTATCTTGATGGGAATAACCAAAACTAGTTTAATCAGCGTTAACAAAATAAACTTATGGGGAAAAAAACTTACTGAAGATGTCTCCAAGTATATCGAGCGCCATCTGGGAAATAGAGTAACGTAGAGTAATCTGGATTCGGGGGCCTTGTGAGCATGACACTAAAAACTAGGTTAGCTATGTATCACAGGTGTTTCTCTATACATACAAGAGCTAACATCATCGAATTCGGGGCATGTGGCGATGTAAGCCGAAATTCCATAGAGTGCCACAATAATAGTGTATGCAAGAACTAGCCACCAATAGATAGTCAAGGGCTTCATTCTATCCACTAAGCGTCGGAAGAGGGCAAGAAAGCTCAGCTTGACGGTTGTAATTGCTGCCCATGTAATGACAAGACTTGCAGCTATCCATTTCTGGAAATCAAATGCTCTTTGCATGACATCAAACGTTAACACAACAGAAGCGTCTCTCATCATAATCGCCTCGACAAGGAACATAGAGTCTATAAAGCGATATAGCATCCCCATGGCCGCAATCAGTAGCATAACACCGAAGACAATAAGTGAATCGTCAATTCCAAATTGCCTTTGAATAGCAAGTTTGATGTACAGTCGCACGGAGAGCGATACTAAGACTAGACCAAATAAAAATGAGGTTGATATCTGTTGATGTCAAAGTTAAATTTAATTTACGATATCTGTATCTAAATGCTTACTAGAAAATTATTGTAGTTTATACGACCTGATTCATGGTAGGTCGGCATTTTGATTTATTGTAGTGGTGCCTCAGTTTCCAAAACAATTTTGGTAGTTAATGTGGATGCACTGTTCGATTCTTGCTTACAGTTCGATACGATAATTGTAATAATTTAGGGAACTCGCTATGTCGGTTGTTGAGCAAAACCCTATGGTCTATTATAGCCTTGGTGACAGCGAAGAAGGCGGCAGCCACCCTCTAGGTAAAACAAGACGGGTTGATAAGTATGTCTGCGGTAGCGACAGTAGATTTCCCCACACGATTCGACAAGAGGTTGAGACGTGCCTAGAGTGCTGATCTCTGGCAAAGGTGCGGGGGCCAAAAGGCCCTGGCCGCTCAATACGGAATTCGTGCCACATAACAAAATCGCAAATGCTTGCTCGATTTTATATAACCGTAAGTTACATGTAAAATTTCACCATAGTTACGAATTATCACGATCTATCTCGTTGTCCTTGGTTTGTGACGAGGGAGTTCGGAGCAGCCTACGGTTGCCTCCGAGTAAAGTCACATTTATGCTTTATTGGTGCCCAAGACCCACTAAAATATATTAGCAAAGCTTTTTGAACGTTTCTCACATGAAATTTCAGGCCGCGAAACGCATTCGGTCAAACGCAAAAAGTGGCTTTGGCGGTTAATGTTTTAGCAGAATTTCAACATCCACTTACATCTTAAACTAGCTCGCACTGGTTCCAAGGCCATTAGATTAACCATAATGTATGTTGTTACTAATCTGGTCACACTATCAATCCTTTGTTGCCGTTCCGCAGCTAAAAATTTTAGTGCTAACCCCAATAACAGCTAATCAAAATCTCAAGACACCGTGACTTTTTTTTAACGGCATCCCCGCGCGGTCCTAACAGCCTCCCATAGTGAGGACTTTCGACATGATGAACGAGACAGATTACTCCAACGATCCTCCCATCGTGATGCGCACATCACTTTATGTGCTTTGCGCAACTTTGGGTGCCTGGGCTTTGTGGCAAACATTCACCGCCAGGCGCCAGATAGCAAAACTACGCGCAGAAGGACTGGTAATGCCTGCTTAAGGAAAAATGTTTTTTGACTAACAGAGAACAGCCTGTAGCTCCTGGGTGGAGCTGGGCTACTGGTAACCTTTTACTGATTGCGAAGATATTTAAACAACTACCCCCTAATGCCCATAAAACTCTCTCATTTAGCGAGGTTTTAAGAGAGCATTTTTCCACTGAAGGATGTTGCTACTTGGATCTTTGGCCATTTAGCTTTCCATTTTTTATGGTGATGTCACCAAACATTGCCACCCAAGCCACCCAAACACTGGATTCCATTGCCTGTGAGCGGCCTCCTAGGCTCGACAATTTTTTTAAACCGTTAGCAGGCGGGCCGAATTTGTTCGATTTACCTGGAAATGAATGGCGACCATGGCGAGCCATTTTTAATAAAGGATTTAGTTCGGATCAAATCTCTAACTTCATTCCTGGTATGGTCGATGAAGTAGTAAAGTACAGAAACAATCTCAGGGCTATTGCAAAATCTGGGAACATTGTACAGATGGACACTATAACCCTACGATTCACAATGGATTTCATCGGACGTACAACACTGTAAGTGATGTGACTATTTTATACCGAAACAAGTTGACACATAGCTAGGGACGTATCTCTACGGGCGCAAGACGGATATAACGTGTTAGCAGATAGCATGCTCGCCCAAGCGAGTTGGCAAATGCATAACAGAGAGGTGAATCCCTTAGAATTCCTCAACATTCCCCGCTACATGATGCAATGGTGGTATGGAAGGCAAATGAATCTCTATATTGGGAGAGAACTTGACCAGCGGTTTGAAAAATATAAAAGAGGCGAAATAACTAAAAGCTCTTCCAAGTCTATTATGGATCTTGTTCTTCAGGCGTATCTTGCTGAAGGTAATAGCAAAAAAAACGCCACAATCGACCCTCGATTTCGTGCCTTCGCCATTAACCAAGTTCGACTCTTTCTGTTTGTCGGCCATGATTCAATGAGTAGCACGATATGCTATGCGACGTACCTCCTGTCATCGAACTCTTCGGCACTCACAAAGCTCCGCCAGGAACTTCATGATGTTCTACAAACCAATACTTCATCTCTTCCATCTGTAATACTTGAACAGCCTAGTTTACTTAACCGTCTTAGTTACACAACTGCAGTCATTAAAGAAACGCTCCGTCTCTTCCCTCCCGGCTCTGGTATTCGACAAGGCAACCCCAATACTTCGTTCATTTCTGAAAATGGAACATACTACCCTACAGATAATATGATTATTTGGATTATGCATACTGCAATGCATCGGGCCCCACAATACTGGGTTGAGCCAGATTCCTTTTTACCAGAACGGTTTCTGGTCGGACCTGGTCATAAATTGTATCCACAAAAAGGCGCTTGGAGACCCTTTGAATGGGGGCCGAGAAACTGCATCGGACAAAGCTTGGCTATGACAGAACTGAAAATTGCTCTGGCCGTCATTGTTGCTGAGTTTAATTTCAAACCGGCATACGACGAATGGGACAAAACCCTGGGAAGAAGACGTGAAAGAAAATATAGAGGTGAAAGGGCATATCAGATTGAGGAGGCCGCAGCACATCCTTCTGATAGAATGCCCACTAGAATCTTCTTCGCAAACGAATGATGTGCGTTTACAGTTTTGTAAAGCTTGTGATCGAATTGATTTTGTTGTCCGATGAAACTTCAAATTCACACAAGTAAACAAAATTTCCATGTCTTATAGCTTTTTATTTCAATGATCCTTATCCGCCCTGATATAGGAATAATTGACCAACACAAAGCTCCAGGTTCATAGCCTAATAAAACAAAAAAAATACTTCATTAACTATTGAAAAAACATGCCCGCGGCATACCCTATTATATATTTAAAATATAAAAAATCCCCAGCTATATGTGTTTCAGCCATGTGCCTTTAGTATTTCCAAATTTACGGTGTTTCAACAGCTTTAAATAATGGCCATGAGAGCACCCCAAACTGCAACAACGTTCCATTTACCACTGCCTTTCAAGTGTTCTGCACCGGCAGCGATGTTTGGAGTAGGTGTGCTTGGCCCCCCTGGTGACTCTATAGGTATGTAAGCTTTTAATACTGGAGCGTAGATAAGAGATATCAAAAGTTACCTACCTGTAGGCTGAATCGAGCTGGAACTCGTATCGTTTGTAGGAATTGGCCCGTCGTTAGTACTCGTTAATTCTTCCTCGCTACAATTTGTTGGGCTAGTGGTGGGTATATCTACTTGCACACTATGAATAGAGACTTAGAACCATCAAACAATTAAAATAAGTGATTGAGTAGAATTATGAGGACAAGTATGGAAACTGCATACCCAGCACATAACCGAGAAGCAAAATCGGTGGCAGCTGGGGCATGTGTTAGCTTGAATTTGTAGAGTCGTATCATGTGCAAATCAGGTGTTTCATACCAGAAATATCTGACTCAGGACAGGTGTTGTAAATGCAGCAACCCTGATCGTTGATAAATTGGCCATTTTGACAAATGCATGCAATATCTGTTCCTGCGCAAGAGGCTGGGAAAGCATTCTCGCCACTAATGCAACCTTGCTGTTTAAAGAAACATGTATCAATCAATCGCCGAGGGCTAAGAGGAAATAGTCTAACTGGGACCACATACAGCGCATGTTGGAAGCTCACTAAGGGATTGACCTTTTGTGACAGCTATTTGAATAGTAAGTGCGGCAAAAATGTATTGAGACATAAGTTCTACCTAGTCACACACTATGAAAAAAAACTGAATGAATTCTATCAGAAAAATCCGAGAGGTGTTATGGACGTTCGCCTACATAGTGCTGTACTAGTTATTTATAGAGCGAGTAGTGGGAAGGACGCCGTTTCGATCTACATTCTTTACACAAGACACTTGTTTAATTAGATTGTGACAGTAAAATACAAGAGTCTGATCAATATTACAAGTTTTGAACCCAATACCTGCGAGCAGCTACGCGTGACCTCTTTACATGCTATGCTGGAACATCAATAGATTTTTGCTTTTGGCCCCCGCCCACGTACTGTATAATGAGTGGCAGAGATTTATTGTAGGCTTATGCCACATGCACAGTTCGTATCGAAATGAATGCAGTGCCACTCAGTGCATCGTCGTGCGGCTCACATGTCACCTCGTTACCAGGATTCCGAACGTGAGCACCGGCCTAGGTACTCTGAATTAGATGCCTAAGTATGGTATGACTACCACTACTCGCGAAAAGAGGCTTCAGCCTGATTAACTATCCTCAGTCTGGCCAACTCTGCCACAATCATACTTGAAAGTCTGGGAGTTCGGAACTTATTAGGAATATGATGGTCGCTGCTCTGGCCGTCTAAGTCTTCTGTGCCATACCTGTCCCGTTTACACGTCACATTGCCAACTAAAAGCGCCGCGACTCCGACCGCCTGCCGACCACCCTCTGGCCCTCTGGCCCCTGATCGCACGGCCTGAAAGGAGCAAAAAAGTTTTTACCAAGGGACTGAAGGCGGCTACTAGCGGGAATTATCACCCGCGTTCAACTACAAACTTAAAATATTTGCCTTGCGGCCTAGAACGCACAAGTTAGGGGTTCTCGGACCGATTCACCCATAGGTTTCTTCACATGTCTTTAGCGCCAGACAACAGCTTATGCTAAGTAGATTAATAATTAAAAAGGGTACCCTAAAGAACCGGAATGCTACCGGTAACAAAGTTTGAGTGCATTGAGTTAAGTATGACATCTAAGAAAAATGACCCAGTCCAACTATAAGATATGTCAATAAGATGATTCGGGGTAATATAACATGGAATTTGTTTCTCCTCGGTGGGGCTGTTATGGACCGCATCCCTGCATAAGTTTGATGTAACAACTTGCTGAGCAGACTCGCCCTGTCCTATAGCTCGCAATAACTGAACACTTGACGATAACGAAATACGAACGGTTCCACTTTTATTTAATCCCCTCTTTCACCTTCTCCCTTGTGCCGTAGTTGATGCATACCATTGATGCCTAGACATCTCTCTGCCTGATCCTAAACGGCATCTTACCTGCTGGACGTTGCACACCTAGCCCATAACCTTCATGATCAAGTCGAATAGGAGATGAGCTGTTATCTATGAGCTCTATCTCGAACATGTGAAGCATTGATGCCACGACTGTTAATATCGCACGTTTTGCGAAATGTCGACCGGGGCAGATACGAGGGCCCCCACCGTAAGGAAACCAGTGGCCGGCTGTATGTGAGAGTTCGAAAATAGGCTGTTCTGTGTTACTCCGGATAGTGGTCTTTGGTTCCATTGTCAACAAGGTTTTGTCCCGCTGTGAGGCTCCATCGCGTTTAATTGGACCTGAGTCATTTTGTAGATCCAAGGTAAGAAATCTTTCCGCCCAAAATTCTTCAACTGGGTGTGAGTCATTTTTTCCCGTATTCCATGCCACATTGTCCATATGTGCAGGGTGAGATGCAACTACTATCGTACTCTTTTTAGGGCATATCCACTTTCCAACGTCAATATCGTCATGGGTCGACTCCCGAGGCACTATGACTTGAGTACGAAGCCTAAGCACTTCAGCGTAGACAGACTGCAATCGGGGCAGAGCAAGAAGGTCGTTGACATCGAATGAATCGTCTAAGACACATACTTTTAAGCTACTTAGTTCTGTCCTTATTTTAGACATCAAGGAGACATCACGACTGATTTCAAAATTAATCCACATAGAAGTTGGCACGATGTTGAAAGTAAGTCTAATAGCTGTTAGCAACATCAATTAAAGGAAAGAAAAAGACATCATTTACGCCCATATAAATCCTAGGTCTGATGCTGCAGCAGCGTCATTGTCAAATTTATTGAAAGATTTGAACAGATCCCTTCGTGTGCGCATGAATTCAGAGCCCCAGTATGGATCAAAGTCACCGTCTACATCGATAGACGAAGCCTGGAAACATCGGCTCGCTACAGCATGCCACTGTCGAATGTTAGACAGCAGCTTATTTCGTATACTATAAGATCCAGGAATTAGCCACTGCGGAAATCCTTTAGACAGGCGACCAGATCTGCGCTGATAATGGGCGAGATCCTGCGTAAATTGAGAATTGATCGCTTCTAAAATGGGACCACATGCTGCTTCGACGACAGTGGAAGCAAAGTGACTTTCAAAAAACTCGAGCAAGTCTGGCATTTCGGTCCATTTCTTGCCTATTTTCAAGTTGGCTAGCTTTTGTAGCCAAAGCCTCATCCACCTTGAATGAAATCCAGCGAGCCTTTGGCCGTTCAAAAATCGAAGTAACGAAATATGAGTTCTGTAATCGACTCTACTTTCCGGAAGCGTCTGGCTCCTTTGATGAGGCTTATTCAGGAACCCTGAATGGTCGTCCATATACATTTGAAGGGCCTTGTTAGGCATTCCGAAGAGATATCGCAGGCAGAATATCTGCGCAGTCATTCCGGACATCTGATAAGATGCTTTCCAAAGCGCGATAATATTATCAGCGCCTTGAATAACATATACCCTACGTGACAAGATTGTAATACTGAAAGGACTTGGGTATTTTTTTGACCATCTGAGTCGACCCTGTCAATAAGCTATATGTTTTTGAAATACTTTACACTTACGTTGAGTTGTAAATAAATGATAGTGGCCATAAAAGTAGCTGCACAACATTTCCAAGAAACGGAGTGGAATACGGGACCGATGGAGGTATCTTC
This sequence comes from Erythroxylum anguifugum, assembly GCA_027478595.1. Classification (NCBI taxonomy): domain Eukaryota; kingdom Viridiplantae; phylum Streptophyta; class Magnoliopsida; order Malpighiales; family Erythroxylaceae; genus Erythroxylum; species Erythroxylum anguifugum. The sequence goes on from JANIPN010538402.1 coordinate 8,877, forward strand.
TGAGGCTGCTTGCTCCATACAGCCAACTCCCAGAACGCTCGAGTTGTAGCATATGTAATGAAGAATGGAGTGATAACCAGAAATAGTAGAACGATACAGGTTCTAAAATTTTCGATAATAGAATTTAGAGATGGGTTTTCACGGTCAAATAGACGCGGTAATATCGTTTCGATCCAAGGAAGATTCATCATCGTTGTGGACTTTCTGCGATAAAGTGATATAATGATATCAATCTACGTTTATTGTCAGGCAAAGAGAAGTGAGAAATTCAAGCCTACAAAACATACCGTTAGGAAGATTTCTACAAACGATAGATTGTGTAGCTCCCTGGACTTGCTTATATAGAGGCATTTTACACCTCAATGCACGCCACACTATTATCACGCTTTAACGACTAAACATTTATGCCGTGAACAGGCTTTACAGCTTAGTAGCTCGTGTCAGGCTGGATGAGTCGACACACAGCCCCTCGTGCGAGGCAAGGCTTGGCGTTGCCTCGTTGTAACGATGTTGTATGCTATTAAAGTTCCAGTGCCATTGCTCCCACCTCAATCCTGTACGTAACTTTCAAGTACTATTCAGCCTGTTAAACACTTTCCTACAGCCCAACATTACTAAGTACCACGCATCTTTGGTCTTCGAGCTCAGTCAGATTAGCTGTTCTAATGGAAAACCCAACCGATCTAGACTGGCACGCGAGAAGCAACATCACAGAAAATGTCGGCGAAAATCTACCAACATTTCGAGAAGAAACCAGAGACTGGAAATCATCTGCCAGTATATGTTTTCGCAACCTAAATGTTCATGGTTTTGGCCAGTCTACCGATTATCAGAAAACCTTTTACAACTACCCTTTGGCAATTGCGAGTAACTTAATCGCAAAAATAACACAAAAGCCACGGGCTGAAGTAACAATTCTACGCAATCTCGATGGCTTAGTTAACTCAGGAGAGATGCTATTAGTACTAGGAAGGCCAGGAAGTGGGTGTACAACGTTACTGAAGACGCTAGCCGGCCGGACTCGAGGACTATCCTTGCATGGAGATTCAATGCTGAATTACCAAGGTTAGGTTTTTTCAGATTTCGAAGGCAATTTATAACTCATATAGGGGTCTCTGTCGGTCTTATGCACAATGAATTTCGTGGAGAGTGCACATATCACGCTGAATCAACCGTGCACATGCCCCATTTAACGGTCAAAGAGACGCTAATGATACCCACGGGAGCACGGACACTTACAATTGAAGGAGGAAAGCAAGATACGGCAGAGATTGTAACACAAAGTGAAAACAGTCTTATAGACAAGGTCGTTAAAGCGCTGAATTTGGAAGATGCAGGGAGAACAAAAGTTGGCAACGACTTTGTCCATGGTATCAGTGGCGGCGAAAGACAGAGAACGAGTATTGCTGAGATCATGCTAGGATACAGCTCTATTCAATGTTGGGATAATAGTACTCGAGGTCTTGACAGTTCCAATGCACTGTCATTCATTCGTAACTTGCGAAAGTCCACGAACGATTCAGGATCTGTAGCGATTGTTACACTATATCAAACCTCACAAGCTATATATGAGGTACGTTTCGAGATCTTCGCAGTTATCTGTTATCTAAAATCAATAGATCTTTGACAAAGTCTGTCTTTTATACGAAGGTCGACAGGTTTATTTTGGGCCTATTTCTGCAGCTAAAGAATATTTCCTCAACCTTGGATACATGTGCAAGGAGTGGACTACGACTGGAGACTTTTTGACATCAGTAACATATCCGCCTGCATGCCAGCTACAGCTGTCATCAAAATTTAAGGCGCCACCAACCTCCATAGAGTTGGAAAAACGCTGGCTCGAAAGTGCAGAATATCGTCGACTTCTTGAAAAGATCACTAATTACGACAAGCAATACACTTTGGACGACTTTCAACTGATGGTGCTTCGTGATAGAAGAAGAAAACAAAGGACAAGAAACCTGTAAGATTACAAATATATATCCTTGTTGAACTTGCTCCTTAGTAGTTAACGGATGGCTTTGTAGTCCCCAGAACTCCCCGTACAGCGTATCTGTTCTAACTCAAGTGAGGCTATGCCTTTGGCGTGCTATTCGAGTTTTGAGAAATGAAACAGCTCCCCCGATTTCCAATATTATCGGAAACTCAATAATGTCTATAGTGCTAGGAAGTATGTTCTACAATATGGCTGAGGACACAAATAGTTTTTTCGGAAGGGGCGTGTTATTATTCTTCACAGTTTTGTTGAACACTTTCCTGGGGTCATTCGAGGTAAGATATCACTATTTGTATGATGATATTACTGATTATAGCTAAGGGAGTGGCTCTGTGGGATATAAGACCAGTGGTCGAAAAACACGTCCAGTCAGCTTTATATTGTCCGTCTTCGGAGGCGTTAGCCTCTTTGATTTGCGACATTCCCAACAAAATTTTCCTCACGCTTGGGTTTAATATACCATTTTACTTCTTAGCGAATTTACGTAGAACGCCTTCAGCTTTTTTTACATTTTATGTATTTGCATTTTCTAGTCTGCTCACGGGGTCTATGCTATTCCGTACAATAGGGGCTTTATCTCGTTCTCTGACTGCATCGATTGCCCCTGGAGCGGTATTCATTTTAATGCTAGTTATTTACACCGGCTTTGTAATACCACTGCCTGACATGCATCCGTGGTTTCGGTGGTTCAACTATGTGGATCCAGTGGCTTATGCATTCGAGAGTTTAATGATTAACGAGGTACTGGCTCAGATTGGTTTATATTACAATTTCTAATAGTTCAAGTTCCAAGGTCGGGTTTTTACGTGCTCCCGGTTTGTTCCTGAAGGACCGAGCTATTCAAACGTATCCACGAGTGAAAGAATTTGCGCAGCTATTGGGTCACGGTTGGGGTCTAATATCGTGCACGGATCGGATTACCTCGAAATTGCCTTTGAATACCAAGCAGGTCATCTATGGAGGTAAATGGGATTTAATTCAAAAACTCTAAAACTAAGTCTTGCAGGAACCTAGGAATCATATTCGCATTTTTCGTCGGGATATCAATTCTATATTTTTTCGCGGTAGAGAAAATTCCTATTGAAAAATCTACGGGCGAAGTTCTTTTATTCCCTCGCAAGACGTTCATGAAACGGATTCAAACTGACGAAGAGAATAATAGAGTTTCTAGTGCAATTTTTTCAAATGGAGACACATCTTATAATCAGCCGCAAATTGAGGCAATACCAGATTCTCAGGAGCATGGTGCCTTCGTCTGGACGAATATTACGTATTCTGTTAAAAACAAAAGGAGCTATAAACAGCTAATCAATGGAGTTAGCGGCTTTGTGAAGCCCGGAACATTAACTGTAGTAATGGTAGGTTTGTTTCTCATTTTAAAGAGTTGAGTTACTGAACCAAAAACCTTTAAGGGTCCTTCTGGAGCCGGAAAAACAACACTTCTTAATATCCTAGCTGATAGAACTTCAGCTGGGATTATGACTGGCGAAGTGACTGCAAAAAGTCTAACCAACAAAAGACACAGCATCGGCGGTAAAATCGGATATGCTCAGCAGAATGATATTCATTTGGATACAGCTACCGTTAGAGAGGCTTTGACATTTAGCGCGCTCATGCGTCAATCCGATAAGTATACACGCGCCGAGAAACTTGCTTTCGTAGAGCATGTCATAAATGTTTTAGATATGCAAGAGTTCGCAGAGGCTGTAATCGGACTTCCCGGTAAAGGGCTGAATATTGAACAGCGGAAAAAACTTACTGTTGCAGTGGAGCTTGCCATGCGTCCTGAATTATTGCTTCTTTTAGACGAGCCGACGTCTGGACTTGACAGTAATACTGCCTGGATTATATGCACTCTTTTGAAGAAATTAGCAAATACGAGACAGTCCATACTTTGCACTTTACATCAACCATCAACCGAAATCTTTCAGATGTTTGATAAGCTGCTTTTCATTAATGAATCTGGGGAGCAACTTTACTTTGGTGATATTGGCGAACGCTGTAAAACGGTGGTTAAATATTTCGAGACTCGTGGAGCTAGAACTTTTATTCACACAGAAAACTGTGCTGAATGGCTATTTGAGGTCACCTCCAACCAACCAAAACAAGCTGGAATTGACTGGCCTTTGCTGTGGCGAACTTCTAAAGAGAGCGCTCTGCTCTATAAACAGCTCGAAACTTTGAGACGAGATAACCTAAAACCAGGCCTAGGAGCATATGATAAGCCAGATAAAGATAGAGAATACGCTCAAACCAGTATTGCCCAGTTATTTTATGTGACTCGCCGCAATATCATTCACGACTGGCGTTCACCAGCGTACCTATACTCCAAGATATTTCTCACCGGTCTTGCGGTGCGTTTATTTGTTCATTAACAAGTTACGCTAATGAGTAACAGGGTCTCTTCAATGGATTTTCTTTTTGGCAATCCGAAAACAACGTTCAAGGCATTCAAAATCAACTGTTCTCTATATTCCTCCTTCTTACTCTCTTCAGTAATCTGGTCCAACTCATTATGCCCCACTACATACATCATAGGGATTTATACGAAGCTCGTGAACGACCCTCAAGAATATATGCTTGGCCGATCTTTGTAATAGCCAGTATCTTGGTGGAGGTTTTGTGGCAGACCATCATGGCAGCAATCCTTTTCCTAACATGGTACTACCCTCTCGGAATGTGGAAACATCAAAACTCTCAGGAAATCTATGGGAGCTCTGGACTAGTTTTCTTATTTATTTGGTCATTTATGATCTTCTCTTCTACATTTTCACATTTAGTAATCACAGCGCTACCTAGCGCAACACTAGGGGTCAATATCTCGTCTTTGCTTTACTCCATCAGCCTTATGTTTTGCGGGTAAGCATCCAAGCGCCCATCCGTCCATTTATGAACGGGAACATCGCTAAAATATTCATCACAGCGTCCTTGTACCACCTGATGCCCTACCCAGATTCTGGATATGGATGGTACGCACAACTCCGTTGACATATTTCGTAGGCGGCATCGCCGGCGCAGGTCTTGGAAACACCACCGCTACCTGCTCATCTCGAGAGATTCTATCCTTTGATCCAGCACCAGGGCAGAGTTGTGGCGAGTATTTGGCAGCACATTTATCGTACGCCAATGGGCAAATCTTGAATCCTATATCTTATAGAAGCTGCCAGTTTTGCACTCTTACAGAGACTGATACGATACTCAAGAGCGTTGGAATAGATGGCCATGATCGTTGGCGGAATTTTGGGATAACAATAGTCTTCAACGTAGTTAATGTTTTGGGCACATTTGGGCTTTATTGGCTTTTTAGGGTCTCGAAAAAATCTATGGTTCGACAAATAAACTGAGAGCAATACGATATGAGTAGCTGAGGTTATGTAGGGAAGTAATGCTAGTTACCCAGAAGATGTTACCTGTAAAATACTATTTATTAAGTAGATGCTTTAAACCCCATCATGTGATCATCAAATGCTGATTCATTATGCGTTTCTGATTCGCAAAGTCATAAATAGCTGTACACGGGATCAATGGTCGCCTACATAAGTTCGTTAAAGACCAGCGAGATCTTTCCCGTGTCATCTATATAAGCTCAGTACTCAACCCCTGACTCTTCGCTGATGGAGAGCACTTTTGACCAGAATGTGGGCCAGAATACTTCCTCAGCCCACTGCTTCAAGCGCTGCATAACGGCGAGCAGCTTATATATTCCAAATAGCGTGCTAGTACCTCCTATCAGAAGCGAATCCAAAGTTACGGGCTTACCATCCGCCCCGAGTAGGGTCGGAGCAAAGCGCCACTCGTGACCAATAACGATGATACCTGCAAGGAACTCTACCTCATGGAACGCGCTGGCTTTCCAGCGGATACCGCGCCATTTAGCTGCGTGCCAGGTGGCAACTTGAAGCAATGCAGGCTTGTACGCCTGCCCGTTGCTCCTGTTTTCCACAGAGATGGCAATGGGAAAGTCCGTGAGGATGCCCCAGTCTGTATATTTGATGGATTTCCCGGGTCGCGACCAGCATTTGGACTTAATAGCAGCCGCCGCCCTATTATCGGGCTTGACCGTGATGCAGAAATCAACCGCCTTGCCGGGTATACCCTTCGGTTTGTATTCACTTTCGATTTTGGCACCGACGCTTGATATTACCTTTGATCAGCGAAGTGAGAGGTAGATGGGGGTGCGTTTAGCATACCAATAGCGATAATCGACCGGGCGACTGGCTCTCGGCTTATTTCGTAAGGCGTGGTCGAATATTTTTCGATGGACTTCCATGTTCCACGACGACTTGCCGTCTTACTCGCGTTGGTATTGATCTGCTGAATCGAAGATCTCACGAACTTCTTAAAAAAAGGGATATTGAAATGGTAACGGATCTTGGCTCTTGCGAAATGCGTACGAGCGGATACGTTCGCTCTTAAATAACTATATGGCATTATGTGAGCCAACTAATTTAAAACTTGAAACAGCTCGAAATGGCTATCGTGTAGATCTTTACCTCGGCTTGCAGATCGGATGGAAGGATATCATTTCCATCGATAATATTCGTGAGTTTTTTAGTCAATACGTCCAGGGAGGGCGGTTTAGGGGCGGAGTTAAACGTTTTAATAAAAAATTCTGAATCCTCTATAGCGGCTTTGCGAATCTATTTTCTCGGGGAAGAACTCCTCGAGACCTTAGAGGTTTTTAAGGATGTGAGCAAGAATTGCGGGCCTTCGACGGACGAATCTTCCTCATCGTCTCAGCTGCCATCGAGCCCGAAACCTTTTCTACGCGGGCGACGCGTTAAATTCAAGCTGTCAATTTTACGTACTTTCGATATTTTTGACATTTTTGTGCATCGGTCCGAGGGAGATGGAGAAAAATCGTCTCGCCTGCGCGATGATCGCAGCTATTTCGCTAAAATCAACTCCGCGTCCGTTGGCGAAATAATTGACTGAAGCCAATTAAGAACGCTTTATTCACTCATAATGATACGAAGAAACGATGTTTAGAATGATCATTGTTCTAGGTTGCAGGAACTGCTGCGAGAACGGTGCATCGTACGAAGTAAATCAAATATTGAAGACTAGAACAGTCGCGTGAGGAATAGTTCGCGTTACTGAGTCGCTAATGTAAGCACCCGGGAGTCCGGGACTAGCCGACAGCAACCGGGGGCACGTTTACGCGGGTCTGGTCCTTCTCCCGCCGGCGTTACTGTTTGCCCGATTACGTTCAGCCTCGCATTCGGACAGCCATATGAGAGGATTGTTTAACTTCTCGCCTCGTCGTAGGATCTTAGTCAAATTGTAAGCGACAGTGATTCGAAGGGTTCCAGAATGCGGAAGGCAGGTGCCTGCGAATAATCAAGCTTGTTTGGCCTGGTCTGCTAAGCCTCCACTAGAAGGGGTTCCAGGGGAGCCTCGGCATAGGCTAGAAACTCCCAACACCGTATCTACTTCCCCTTTCATACACCGCCCTACAGTGATGCCACCATATTGTGACACAATTGCTAACATGTTTGATTATCCGACGCCACACGTGTTATGTCTTACTTATCTTAAGGAGTGATGTAGAAAGTCTTCAGTACTACAGGACGAGCTAGGCTTCTGCTGCCAGGTTCTAGGCTTGGTGCTAGTGAGAATCGTGCCTCATGGGAAGCCTAGCTTTGTTTGGATGGCGCCTTATATAAATCTAAGGACCCTTCACGTTGGAAGAATCCAGCATGCGACTTTCTGATTCGTCTACTATTTCACCGAATTTAGTGAATATGTGACTTTTGGAGCACACCTGCGGCTGAGTCCGGAGGAGCACGTGCTAGCCTTGTGTATGTTTCTAAGAAATTAACCACTTAAACATGCAATTGTTAGTCGTCTATAAAATTTAGGACATTGAAGAAGCAACTATAAGTATGCCCCTGATCTCCTAATAGTTCCCTCTTTATCCAGGTAGCTTTAAGTGTTGCAGGTCACTTGGCTCAACAGATCCCTCAGTTTCAATCTCCAGCCCGGACCTCCACCTGTCCCTCCCCCCGCCACCATGCTTCCCAAGCTTTTCACCCTAGCAGCCCTATCCGGCCTCACCCTCGCCGCCATCCCGCCTCTCCTCCCCCTCCCACCCCGCTTCAGCTGCGGCACGCAGACCACGCCCGAGATCCTCTCGGCAGCGCAGGACATGCTCGCCAGCGAGCTGCTCTCGGGCACGCTCCCCAAGCGCGCCGACCTCGAAATCCGGCTCTACGTGCACGTCGTCTCGACGAGCAACAGCACGTCCGACGGCAACGTGGACAACTTCGCCGTGATCCGCCAGCTGCAGGTGATGAACGACCGCTTCGCGCCGCAGGGCATCCACTTCAACCTGGCCGGGCTGGACCGCACCGTCAACGCCGACTGGGCCAACGACCGCGACGAGCTCGCCATGAAGCGCGCCCTGCGTAAGGGCACGTACAAGGATCTCAACCTGTACGTTCAGACTAATCCCCGGAGCTTGGGCTACTGCAGCTTGCCGGGGAATGTGGGGGCGGCGCCGGGTAGCGATGGATATGTGCGCGACGGCTGCACTGTTAATTATATCACTGTACCCCGGGCGCCGAGCGAGCAGGCGACGGATTTTAATACGGGGATTGCGGCTGTGCATGAGGCGGGACATTGGTTTGGGTTGCTGCATACGTTCGATGGGAATAGCTGCTCTGGACCGGGGGACTACGTCGATGATACGCCCCAGCAGGCCAGTTTTACTAGTGCCTGTCCGGCCTCTCGCGATAGCTGCCCTGGACTTCCTGGCGCTGATCCTATCCATAATTATATGGACTATTCGAATGATGGCTGTAAGACCGAGTTTACGGCTGGCCAGAGGACGCGTATGTTTAACATGTTCAATCAGTTTAGGGCTGGGAAGTGAGAGAGATGTTGTCCAGGTGCGGAAGGGTAACTGAAGGAGAGTGATCGAGGGATAGGAGTTGGTGGAGAGGCCTTGTGTCTTCATGGGCATCTCGCACACTACGACAAAGAATGTGGCGAACTCATAGATTGAGAGCCAGAACCATTGGGAATAGTTCTGTGGATAGAAATTGCCATAGGCACGGATCTTAAACTATGTCAGCCTCCTTTATTTGTACCTAGTTCTATATGTCAATGTATGGAGAATTTGTTCTCTTGCGGAGCTGTGACAATTAATGCTAGACCAAAGATTGTTGATATGTCTCTACAATATAAGTTGTAAGCTTCACAGCGCTATGTTGTACTGATTTATTGTACCAAACGTGGTAACGCGGTTATTGTTTGATGAGACGGTGTGTGCGGACAACGTGACGTAGCTATCAGTGTTAAGCATCTAGGATAAATTTCAAATCCTATACCGATTGTCAACTTCATCCTCTATCGCGAGTAGGCTTTGTGTCACGTACGTCAAGTTTGCCAGTCGCGTTCGTATCAGTATCGCTGTCTAGCGAAAATTTCGCCAGGGAAGTTTTTCGTTTTTGATTCGATAAAATATTCTTCAAAGGTTAATTAGCTTTTGCTGGCGGGCATAGGGCATATGACATACCTGTTCAAGTGTCTTCTCCGTTATATACCTAATCACTGTCACCTCACGGGTCTGGCCCATTCGGAGTGCGCGACCAATGGCCTGTTCTTCGATAGAAGGGTTCCATTGGGGTTCTACAATGTGTACCCTATTCGCAACCGTAAGGGTCAATCTAATAAAGGTCAGTCTTAGGTTCAAGCCTTGAGCAGATATAGTACCCGACAGCGCCAGTCTCGATGGACATCAACAGAGCGGGTATCTGAGGGTCCTCGCGGAATCTGGTGAGAATTGCTTCCCTGTCGGTGGATCTGACGCGACCATCGATACGAAGGAATGGGATTTTCGCCTCTGACAACATTATCTCTAGTATATCCAAGGTCGACCGCCATGATGTGAATACAAGACTGCTATAGGTTAGCATCTATTTACGTTTTCGTTTCATATTTACCTTTTACTGTCGTCTATGTGCTCTTTAATGTTGCTAAGAACCTCTAGAAGCTTTGATGAATATCCAAGGGGGTTTTCGATTGGTGTGAGCGGAGTCGGAGAGCGTGAATCCGGCGTAGGCATCAAAAGAGCTGAATTGCTTAGTGGTGAAGATGATGTCGAAAATTCCAGTGAGAGATTATCGGCTAAGGAGTCTGGGTAGTTCGTTTCCTGGCTTCCGAGGTTGCGCGAGCACTCCGGACACGTCTCAAGCTCTTTCAATAACATCAAATTATCGTCATCCTGATTAGTACAAAACTCGCAAATGGATACTTCATTCAAGTCAAGTTTTCGCCTCTTTGATTTTGGTTCCACATTTGATGACCTGTGGTGACTGGTGGATGGTAACTGCCATGTACCATGATTGCATAGCCTTCGCAGTTTCATAACTGCAGTGAATAGACAGTTATACTTCTTGATTTCTGACTTTGTACTGACTAACCTATCGAAAGCAGCTTCACAATCAGTAAGAATCCTATGATACGAGACGCGTTCTTCTGGCGAAAGTACCACAGAGAGCTGTTCATGATGTACCGAAGGCAGGTTCAAAGAATTAGCATTTCGCCGAAGGCATATGCTCCGAAGAAGTAATCTTAGGTTCCTAAATGATTCCTGGCCTTCTCGACGTAGTGGATCGATGACATGCCTGTCGAAAAATGCTCTTCTTGAAAACGGCTCGAAGTGAAGAAATTTGAGCAAAGACTGCAAATCATCGAGTGAGTTCTGTATTGGAGTGCCCGTGAGACACCATCTCCGATCAGATTGTAGGCTTTGAGAGGCCTTGAACTGTTCAGAAGACTGATTCCGAATCCAATGAGCTGCCAACTTGTCAGCAACAAAAATCTCTCACCATGTATCTATTTACTCCTTCGATGTTTATGCTAGAAGTAGTGATGCTTACCCTCGTCCAAGACCACGCGAAGCCACGTTATCTGCTGAAGCACTTTGGAGCGTTTGTAGTCAGACACTAGGGTGTGATAAGTGGTCAAGACGACATCATAACCTCGAAGACCGTCCACAGTCTTTGTACGACTATCGCCATGAAAGACAGCGACTTTGAGGGTGTCGCGCTTTAAATGTCTATAACATTGTACGTTAAATCGAGATAATATACCAAAACAGACTTGCGGTTACCTTTCCATCTCAGAGAGCCACACGTCAAGAACTTCTATCCAGTTGTAAGCTTCTGCTAATCTCAAGAAGTGACTCGATCAATATCTGAAAAATATGAGGTGTACTAACGTCTTGATGTGACTACTACCAGGGTAGCTTCAGCGTAAACAGGCACTTCGTTATTGTTTAAGCTTCCTCTTAGCATGTTTTTGGAAACTGCAATTGCGCTCAACATCATTAGCGTCTTGCCCAGACCCATAACATCTGCAATTATTCCACCAAGACACAACTCCGAATTGTTCGGAAAGAGTCTGTTAGAACACGTGAGCTTGCCTCTTAGAGGTCATAGTAGATCACATACTCAGGTCCCATGAGGTTTCTTAGGTCTGAAAAGATCGAATTAAATGCTGCCGGATCTTCTTGACTCATAATAAATTCGAGGCCGTTCTCCTGGTGTCTAGTCATACAAACACCATATTAGCTAAATGCGGCAGATAGGTTGACAAGTATAATTTGCAAGTACGAACTTTTTGAGTGGTGTTACAATCAGGTCCTGTATACTGAAACCTAGAGGTAGATTGGGATAGTATTCTGAGATCACACGATGATCAAAGGTATGGTTATCTTCCAACAAATCACGAATACCATTAGATACTCGTGTAGCTTTTGCATCTTTTACCAGTGGCCCAATCAGGTGATTGAGGTCGATTTTTTGGTTGTTTGGATAGTAATACTGAGGGTTAATATATGATATTCCGTGCTGAAGATAATAAGGGTGCTGCAGGTAGGCTCCGCCTTTTGCAAAAATAGCTCCGACCTCATTGAGGATTCTCTCCGGCCCTAGAATATTTACGGAGGTGTCCACATCTTTGTTCTTGGCGCTTTTTTTCCCGTTATTACTTCTCAAATGGGCTGTCAATATTACAGCAGTAGCCTTGCAGTCAGGGTACTTTTCCAAGAGCTTCAGATACCTTGTTGTAATCAGATCTAGCATGCCTACTTCGATCGACTGTGGAACATCGCTGTTATGGTTAGTTCCTTCGTTTGCAACCCCCTGCGAGTCGCTTGTTGAACTGGTGTTGCCCTCATATACTAATGAAAAATAATTTCCTCTAGGTGCAAGCGTGAGCTCGCAGAATCTCTTCCACTGGGATGGTGCAGGCTTTGCGCTTTTGTCGAAGCTAACCCGGGCCTTTGCATTGCAAAGCTTGAACAAGGATTTGAATTAGCCACCACATTTAATAATTAGAACAAATCGGTTGTTATGAGCGTATAAGTTAATTAGGCACATGGGAAGAAGATGTGGCTGGTATGCGGCTGCATAGCGGGGCACGCTTTCATGGGGGCATGCTTCTAGTCAAAAAATAATCAAAAGTGGGTGCATCTGAAAAGACTTACCGCTCCATAACAAATATGCCTATTTCCATTCTGCGGTGATATAGGAAGTAAGTCTTCTCCCGCCGACCCGTTTCTAAGTCAACCGTGAGAGTGCATTATTATTGCTTCAGCAGCTATCAAACCTTAGCGCTAACGCCTGAGAAACTTCATTGGACGCCATGAGTATCTAGTAGGAAGCATTCTTGAGTCTCAAATCGGCTGCTGTTGATTCGATAGGCTCTTTCTCCTCGTAAGAAACATTCCCAGCTTGTTTTCTTGCTCAAAGGCTGAACAACCTACGAGGAATAGTCTAGCAACAGAGCATCGCGAAAAATAGAATGGCGAGGCTACCGTGTCGTTCTCGGTGGTTTGAAAATTGAGCCTTCCATATCCTGAAAAGAGAGCTGCGAAAACTATATTAGATCCTGAAGCGTAAAGACGCAATTGAGTAGCGTCGATGCGTGGTGTCTTTGAGTTCTTGTATGTCGATTCCGCAAGGCTGGTGGTCAGAGTCTGGAGGATGGACCCCTGTTCTTCCGGATAGACTGCGTGCTAAAATGCCTTTCGCAGCGCCTCAGCGCACTAGGCAACGGTAGAAAAGATGATTAGCTAGGTACCTCCCTAGGAGTTGGATTAACGACTGTTAGATACTTGATGTTTACCACCCCAGTGCATACACTAAATTCCACGGGCGTTAGCTAGCAAGTGCTTGTCGGAACATCCTGCTGATTTCCTCTGTACTCTCTCTTACTAAGTAATGCACTATCTGGTTAACATATGGCTATTTCAAACCCCCATCCAATTATAAAGTGCAACTCGAGGAAAGAAAAGAATGCCCGCCGGGGGGCGCACTTGATGGCCCAAATACCTACCTACCTAGGTACGTATTATGCCTTGGAGTATGGCTGATTGACCTCAGACCAATCGCACCAGAAGCAGGCAATATTATACTTTTTAGGCGGGGCAGTGGTCGAGGCGCAGCAAGCTGAGCCCCGCTATCGCCCCGAGTTATTTATCAGACCCGGGGATCTACGATACCTTTTGGCTTATTATGATTTCTTTAATATATATATATATATATATAGAAATAAAAAAAATTGGAAGTGCGGTCTTCTGGCTTGAATTGCTTTTAATTGAATATTCAGTGCCGATTACTACAGGAGCTGCTGGCTTGTGCCGCCTGATGGCTAGCATTAACTCGATTGAGCCAATGGCCGCGGGGCCGGACAGTTCATTTCAAAAAGCACTAAAAAAGTTTCAAGACACTCTCACAGATGATCAGAAACAACGGTTTCAAGGAATAAAACTACAAGATGTGAATTTTGAGATTCAAAACATCCAAGCTCGTTTTGGTTCGGGGAAAAAGCTTCGAAATTTTAACGGGATATCGAAATTTGTGGAAGCAATGACACAGTTGGAGGAGCTAGTCAAAGTGTTTCTCAATGTTAGCGAGGTTGTGGCATTCGTATGGGTGAGTGTTGTTCTTAGTAAACAACAGCGGTGATAAATGCTATAATAACATGGACAGCTAAAGATTTAGTTAGGGACCTATCAAGCTTGCTCTGATGGTATGTAGTGGGGCTCAAACTATCCTAATTACAAAAATTGCGAGCTAATACTTGATGCGACAAGATGGCTTCTACAAGGATCGATACACTCGATTGTTTGCTTGATACATACGCGGAACTCGGTGAAATTATCCCAAGCCTAAAACAGTACGATATGCTATTCAAGAACTTTCCTTCCGTTAGAGAAGTACTCAGCAGATACTTTTATGACGTTCTAGAATTTCATAGAAAAGCTTTAGACGTGTTCATGAGACCTGGTAAGATTCATTTCTAGTCTCGAAGCCACGAGTTGAACTTCACTGACTCTTCGATATAGCATGGGAGACAGTGTGGAAATCCATTTGGAATACTTTCCGAACAGAATTTAAGCCTATTTTGAGTAGCCTCAAACGTCATAGAGACTTGTTGTCAGACGAGAAAGTAACAGCGGCTATTTTAGAAATCCAAGGAGTTCGTCAGGTTGCTCAGGATGGTTTCGACGACCAATCTGCCCGGATACGGTCGGAGTTCAATAACCTCTCCCAGCAATTGAACACTTTGCAAGAAACAGTTTACAATTCCCAGAATAAGTCGATTGAAAATGAACTCGCCGAAGAACAAAAGTCATTTCAAAGGAACAAAGCTTTGATAAAAGAGAAACTGGGCCCACAGGTCTACGACAAAGCACAAAACCAGGCTTTAGAACAGCGTTTTGCTACTTCTGGGGATTGGATCTTGAGAAATCCAAAATTTATAACGTGGGTCCATGCATCACAGCCATCAAGTAGCACACTCTACGTGCATGGCATTCCAGGCGCTGGTGAGTAGGGTTGTTAACAGCCTAATTTTGTTGAATGAAGTAACGCTGCAACTAGGAAAGACAACTATAGTTTCGCGAATTATTGCATACTTCAAATCACATCAAGAGACTTTCAAGAGCAACATTCTATTCTTCTATTTCAAACATCACGAAAGCTCAGAAGACTCGATGGCTAAAATGCTTCGTGCTATTCTTGCCCAATTGGTAGACCAAGATAGCACTTTGATAGAGCACTTCCATCAAAAGCTGTGTTCTATCAGCACAACGGAACTAAGCAATCTTCAAGAACTGAAAGAACTAGCCCAGGAAAGCCTACAAAGCCAAAAACGCTGTATTATTATCCTTGATGGGCTAGACGAGTGTGGACCTGGATCTGAGAACATCATAACCTGGTTTAGCAATGATTTGCTACCTAGCTGTAACGCGAAGGGCGCGCAAATCAACTTATTATTCTCTGGACAAAGGGATGGAATACTAGATCAGTACTCTGCAGGCTGTTCTAGCATCAACTTAAACTCCATGGAATCACACAGATACGATATAGAATACTACACAAAATGTAGAGCTAATAAAATCTGCGATAGGTTTAGTCATGATGAGGACTTCAAATCTCAGATCATCGAGAAGGTCACGCGTGGATCTAATGGTTCGTTTAGTATCTGGATACTTAATTCCAATCAACGCGAATTCTCGATTTGCTAACACTTACAACGCAGGCATGTTCCTATATGCGAAGATAGTCCTAGACAATCTCATGAGTCAAGGTTCCTTACAGGAGCTCGAGGACGAGTTGACCACAGAGAACTTTCCTGATGGTTTAGAACGAGCGTACGATTACTATTTCCCTGCATGAGGTCTTACAGGGCTAATGAAGCTGACAGATACGAGCGAGTTGCGATTCGTGTTCTTGAACGGTCTACTCCCCGGAAAAGAAACGCAGCATTAACAGTATTAAGACTGGTGACCTGCGCCTTTAGGCCTCTACGGTGGAGAGAGATCCAGTCTCATTTCTGTATTGATGTCGAAAAAGGTATATGTAATCCTAAGAACCGTCGGGTCGATAGTTGCAAGACACTTTGCGGATCATTTGTCGAGGCCGAACTCAGTGACTTGGCGGAAACCATTGAGTCTGCAACAACGGGAGCTGAGATGGTAATCCGTCTAGTCCATGACACCGCCGGAAGGTAAGTTGACATTTTGAACGTTACAATGCACGTAAACACAGTTTGAGAACGTGCAACTTATAACATGCTAGATACCTCGTGCATACTGGTCATATCAGCCTTCTCCAGGAGCATACTAAAATGGCCATATCAAGCTCCCGATACTTGATGTCGGATCCGTTTAAGAAATATCTTCAGGAGGACATTCGAAAATTCGCTTTATCAGGGTATTACGGTCTTCTGGACTACGCAGCTGCATCTTGGCACCATCACGTCAGTGAAGCCTTAGATCTTGCCGTAAAATCCTCCACTGATCTTTCCGAGGACTTCCACAATCTTGTGACTCGACTTCTAGAGAACCAGAAAGGAGCGCAAGAAGTTGGATCCCAAATCCCTGGCCCAGCGCGTAATTTAGGTGTCCAACAGCTTCGCCATGAGCTTCAAGAGTGGTGGGGAAAGGGAGGTAAAGTCTTCCTTAAAGAGGAAATATCCACCATTCGAAGAACAATCGAAAACATATACCATGAAGCAGCAGGTGACCAAGCATTTGAAATCTTTGTTTCTCTGGCTGGAGTAGCTTGCTTCAAATGCCCAAGACCACAATGCGATTGGTTCGCTTCCGGATTTGCGGACGCTAAGTCTCGAGATCGTCACGCCGAAACGCATGAACGGCGTTTCAAGTGCCCAAATTACAATTGCCCTGCTCAACTTATAGGTTTCTCATCGCAGAAGACCTTAGAGGCTCATGTGAAACGCTCCCATATCGACAACGCCAACACTGAACTGTTATTTCCACCTGCAAAAAGGGCAGAGATTAATATCATGAGGGCATGTTATAAAGGAGATATCGATGCAGTTAAAGAATTTGTGCACGGTGGCGGTGATATCAAGGCCGAATACCCGTACCGTAAGAAACTTTGGACCCCGTTGGGCATGGCTGCAGAGCACGGCCGCATTGAGATTTGTCGGTACTTGGTTCAAAACGACGCTCAGATTTTTAAAGCTGGGGCCGCTCCAGTGGTATCAGACCCTGCTCTGGTAATAGCAGTCATGAGCGAGGACTACGACTTAGTTTGTGTCCTGCTGGAAAAGATAGGCGCAACTGAGCTAAATCGAGGAGATAAAAGCGGTCGAAGCGCACTATGCTGGGCAGTAGAGCTTAAGAGCGAGGCGATAATTGAGCTTTTATTAGGAAGAGCTGACACCGATGCCGAATCACCGAAAGGGAGTTATGCGCCACTTATATTGGCGGCAAATGCGGGGTTCGAAATGGGTGTAAAATTGCTGTTAGCATCAGGAAAGGTCGACGTCAGTTCTGATTCTGGTCGCGGCGCATGTTGGCAGGCCTCACTCAGAGGATACGCGAAGATAGTAAAACTAATTTTGGAAGCGGGTAAAGTTGACATTAACGGGGCAGATAGCGCTGGCGATACGTCGCTGCTCTTGGCAATAAAACATGAGCATGAGATGGTAGTCAAATTGCTACTGGAGACGAGTGAGGTTGATGTCAATGCGCGAGATGGGCGCGGCCGGACGCTTCTTTTGCTAGCTATGGAGCAAGGGAGCGAAATAATGACTAAATTGCTGCTAAAATCAGGTAGGGTTAACGCCAATGCTAGAGATAGTAAGAACGAAACGGCGCTTTGTTATGCTGTAGCAAATGGAAAAGAAAATTTTGTGGAATTACTAATTTCATCTGGCAAGGTTGATGTTAATACGGAAAACAACCACAGCCGGACGCCTCTTATGCAAGCCATAGAACAAGAGAACGAAACGATAACTAGGTTGCTGCTAGATTCAGACAGGGTCGATTTCGATGCTAGAAATAGAAATGGCGTTTCGCCATTTTCGTTTGCGGTATCAATAGCAAAAGAAAATTTTGTGGAACTACTACTTTCATCCGGTAAGGTTGATGTCAATACGGAAGACAGTAAGAACCGGACGCCTCTTATGCGAGCCATAGAACGAGGGAGCGAAGCGATAATTAGGTTGTTGCTAGAATCCGACAGGGTTAACATCAATGCCAGAAATAGCAATGGCGAAACGGCGCTTTGGTATGCTGTAGCAAATGGAAAAGAACATTTGGTGGAACTACTCATTGCATCTGACAAGGTCAATAGTTTCGATGTTATGGATAATACCGGCGATACCCCACTTATACTTGCAACACAAGGAGGATTTGAAAAAGTAGTTAAGGTACTTTTAGCGACGGGTAAAGTCGACGTAAATGCTAAGGACATGCTCGGCGAGACACCGCTTCATTTGGCGGTAGCTGGAGGGTACGAGGAAGTGGTCAGGCTGCTGTTGGCTTCGGCAGAAGTGGATGTCAATCTCTGTAACGCATCGAGCGTTACCCCATTATCGGCTGCGATGAAAAGAGGGCACTACAAAGTAACTAAATTGTTACTAGAATCGAAAAAGGTAGATAGAGAGCTTAAGGAGTGTTTTGGTGGTAAAGATCATCTTCTGCAGGCCGCAAAGGTAGGAAACAGAGCAACAGTTGAGCTGTTATTGAGGTCGGATGACGTTGATGTTAATATGGTGAGTGGCGTCAGCGGCAAGACTTCTTTGATGCTCGCTTCAGAGAGAGGGGACGAGGAAGTAGTTAAATTGCTGCTGGAAACGGAAAAGGTTGATGTTAATATGGTGGATGGCTTCAGCGGCAAGACTGCTTTGATACTCGCCTCAGAGGCAGGGCACGAATATGTAGTTCAATTGCTGCTGGAAACAGAAAAGGTCGATATATATGCGAGAGGTTACGATGGCAAGACATCCCTTCGGCTTGCAAGGATTCACAGGCACGATGCTATAGTAAAACTGTTAGTACTGGCTACAGGAGAATCGACTAAGACTGAGTTCAAGATTTGGGAGGACCACGAGTCGCTATTAGAAGCTGTACGAATGGGAAATCAAGCTAGGGTCAAACTGATACTAGCGTGGGGCACGGTCGACATTAATTCAAAGAACGGCGACGGTCAAACGGCGCTGTGGGCGGCGTTGTATTCCGGAAGCGAGGCGATTCTCAGACTTCTGGTGGAAAGAGGCGGAGCTGATGTAAATGCACTCGACCTTAGTGGTAACTGGACCCCAATCAACTGGGCAGTTAACAAGGGGAACGAAATGATTGTCAAAGTGCTGCTAGAAACTGGCAAGGTTGACGTGAATGTGAGAGATGGGAAAACCGGTCAGATGGCGCTGCTGTGGGCAGCACAAATGGGGCATGAGACAGTGGTCAGGATGATTTTACAGACAAATGAAGCTGATGTCAATGCACGAGACCGCGATATAAATTGGTCACCGCTTATGTGGGCAGCAGATGGGGGCTTCATGGCAATAGTCGAGCTTTTGCTGGAGGCCGGCAGGGTAGATTTCGACCAAGAAGATATATTTGGGGAAACACTATTAAGCTATGCACGCGAAAACTCGTCACAGGGAGCGGTAGATCATTCTAAGAGGGCCGTGTGGCAGAAGATAGTTTCAGCGGCCGAGAAGCGGCTGGAAAGACATTGATTCTACTGCTAGATGGTTCAAACGCCAATATATTGATGATTTACGGTCTAGATATAGCGATAAAATAGATATCAAAATTGTTGAAGGAGCTTTTGTCGTCATAAGTCTTTTTGAAAATAATAGCCACGGGTGGTAGATGCCTAATCGTTTGTTAGCAGATATGGCAGCCGTATATGAGTTGTAAGTAGCCCCAGTGTACGAGACATTGGATCTTCTAAGAACTTAATTCAGAATTGTAAGAACGGTGGCTTCTATGACCGTGTGGCTGGGGAGAGCCCCTGAGACTGGAGGAGAACCATATATAACTAACGCTGTGTCTACTACACCAGATTAGTAAACCTCAGCGAGTTTTTAATCTAGATACACTCTTGACATTTTGATAAAAGCTTACTAACTAGTTTGAGTCGAACGAACCAAACTGAGAGCCAGACACGTGTTATCAAGCCGTAGAAATTGACTTTATGGCACTTTGTCAAATTCGAGCCCCTGCCTTTGACACGAAGTGGAATTGATGACATCGAAAGCATGCAACATTGGATAGTCACACACGCTGTCCCACTTACACTCATTGATAGAATCTGTCTTCTAATGGAGTGCACATTGTCCAAGAGGCTAATCAATATTACACGGGACTGTCCAGCTCTCCACAGGCTTCATAGGCACAATCTGTAGGCATATGAACGCTTTCAATATATTCCCAATATGAGTAGCACACCATGGCCGTTCTTATGACGTACTCTTATGCTTGACCGTACTCCCCGCCAATCGTGAGTATCGTATGCAATTGTATATGCCCCAGTACTGCTGATTTATATTTCAGTTCTTCTTCCCATTTCATTCTCCCTTTCGTCTTGAGTTCCCATTGTCTTCAGATCATATCTATATCCCGAATTTTCCTTCGAGTCCGTAGATTCAGCGACGATCATGTTATTCGTATTGTAGGTCTCCATCGTCAAGGTCATCCTCATCTCCATATTCATCCCCATCATCATCATCACCATCATCAACCATCATCAACCATCGTCAACCATCAACCATCAACCATCAACCATCGACCCCACCCCCACCCCCACCTGCTCCATTCACCCAGCATTCGAATTAGCACTCGAATCATAATGGCTCAAATCCACAATACTCTTCTTACAAAGCGGACACATCCCCGCCGCCATCCCGCCACTACCACCACCCCAACCACCCCCACCACCCCCCACCTCCTCCAACCCCGC
>JANIPN010539146.1:0-12295 GCA_027478595.1 Erythroxylum anguifugum
AACGCGATAGTTTTCTATGTTCACGTTTCGGATGTCGGACTCTATGAAAATCTGTTCTT
Source organism: Erythroxylum anguifugum (assembly GCA_027478595.1). NCBI lineage: Eukaryota > Viridiplantae > Streptophyta > Magnoliopsida > Malpighiales > Erythroxylaceae > Erythroxylum > Erythroxylum anguifugum. The sequence continues at coordinate 60 of JANIPN010539146.1, forward strand.
TGTAATTCGTTCCGATTTATGTTTCGAAAATTCGTTTCGGTTCGTATGGAATTCGATTTGCTTCCGATTCATTTTCGCTTTGTTTCGTTTCGTTCTTTGCTCCTACTTGCGCTTTTTGTTTCCGTTTTGTTCACAAGGTTGGGATTCGGAAACGGGTCCCAACAACTTCACTACGGAAGCATGGAGGCTAATATTACACAAATATGCTATCGGTAACCTATCAAATGATTGGCAACAAATTGTCACCTGCAGTTTGAGTTTGTAGCCTATTAGTAAAGATGTTAAATGGTGTTCCGCATTGCTTTATCTTACCTTTTACTCAAGGTATGGGATGAAAGAAACAGACAAATTTTCAACATAGAAAGTAGTTTTGAGACATTTATAAGGGAGTTGTTAAATGTCATGTGGGGGTATTAGGAGGTTATTTGTAACAATTATTGGTATTTTTAGTAGCATAGCTTTCTAAATTGGTCTTGGAACTCTCATCTTCTTGGTAAGACTGTAATTCAGTGTAGTTTACCTCTTTTTGGCTTAATTCAGTTATTTTTTCATAAAAAATAAGTCTTACATTAGCAAGCTGTATAAGTTAGCTATTTTGTGACTTCCTATATTCTTTTTATGTATGTAGGCTTCTATAATGAGATGAGGTTAAGGTATTTGACTTGACTTTAGCTCCCTAATTGCATTTGTCCTCTTGAGTGCCCGTTTGTTTAGTCATTATTTTAATGTGGCATTGGGTGTAAGCTAGTTAGCTAGCAATCTCCATCTTCGAACTATATCCCTACTTGTGTTATAATTGATGCCATTAATTATAGAGAATTCCCTAATAAGGTTTAGTATGTTGTAATTCCATATGGATCATTCCAGTTTCTAGTTTTAAAAGGTTTTAGTGCTCTTTTCTCTATATATTCTATAGATATAGCAATCTAAAGCTATCTTGAATAAGGTTTCATCACTTTTTTTTGGAACATTAGCTTACTCATTCAGACAATTTCATGGTTGTTATAGCTAACATATATAAATATTAGAAACTAATGGAATTTAATCAAATAAACGATATGAACATATTAACAAATAAGTAATACAAGAATGAAAAGTAGTTGCCTCAACTACAAGAAAGTGGATGTAAGTAGGGTTTTGTGAGCTTTTTTATTTTTGTATGGATGTGAGTTGCCTCATAATCCTTGTTGTATTATCTTCACGTATTAGATGCAATTGTCTCAATCCTTTAGTGAAGTTGCATCAATCTTGGACACCATACATAATTCTTTAGTGGTATCCAAAAAAGTATTTAGGATCCAATATAATTGGTATTTATGTTGTGATAGATATCAAAAGAGGCCCTAAAATCATAACCTATGCAATTGATCTATAGGTTAGGAGGTTCAATTATAAGTTATGCTCTTGAGCAAAGGTGAGTAACCTCACTCCACAAGCAATAGCCTCATATCCTAGGAACATTTACCTCACTCTCCTAAGTTGTCATGGTTGATATATATAATGAATTAGCATTTATCATAAAGATATGCATTAAAGGAGATGTAATGGAAATTTCCTTAGGAAAATGAAAAAAGTAACTGATATTAAGGGAATGGTTGCTATGGTTGATACATATAATTAATTAGTAGTTAGGCAAAGGAACATTTTGATACTTAATAATTTTACCAAAATTTAACTTAGACCCCAATGTTTTCTAGTATTAAAAAAGACCTAATAGTTTTAAAAACCTTATCATTTTAACCTCAAACTTGTGGAATCCTAGGCTACCATTAAGGTTCCATCAATTAAGGCTAATGTGGCAAATTTTAATTTTCAAGGCCAATTAATTCCATTTTAGCACCCCACTTACTAGAAACCCCTAAGTTGGGATATTATGGTTTTAAATTCCTAATTTTCTATTTATATTCACTCTTTTCCACCCTCCGATACTAACAGGCAATAGCCTTAACCCCTAACTTTTTTTATCTAAGCTCTCTCTCTTGAAAACATGTTTATTGATGGTGATGCTTGTTTCCTATCAAACTATGCTAAGAATCACTACATGTACTAGTACAAACTATCTTTATATTAACTAATTTAATAACAAATGATTGGTTTAAAAGGAATTATTAACTGAACTAATCTGAAATACCTACCTAAATTAAAAATAAAACCGAACCAACTAATGGATAATATGATCAAGATATATAATCCATCTATAACCTTTATATGCTTAGATCTATCTTGATTTAATGATTGATCCTAGTTTCTCAAACTAATAAAAATTTCAAAGTTACAACCATATTCTTCCTCGAGACATACAATCCATATCCTTAAGATGATTTATTAAAGTCTCTTTCTAGTCAAAATCCCTAAGAATGCATTAACTTATTATGTGAATTCCAATGAAGGATTTGTTCCTAACTCAGAAGATTTATGTGGTCTTATCTGAGCTATGATCTATAATTATATATGATTTGTTGGGCACCCCGCCCTCGCAAGACACGTGCCCGACGTCCTAAGTGACATATAAACACGCAACCCACAAGGGTGGCGTGCTCACACCAGTCAATCACCAAAAACACAAATTGACTTCTTCAAAACAATTGTAGCTCTACATCTCTAGTTTATTTTGAACAAGAACCATCTTAGTCGGAGCTTTATAGATCAAGATATGATTAAAATACTGAAGTATGTTCAATAAAATAACCAATTCATGCTCTTCCAACCGATCCCCTCACTTTCTTTCCATCAATCTTTGCCAAATCAACACCAAAGGCTATCAATTTTTATGGAGAGATAGAGAAATGTGTTAGGAATCTATTGGCTCTAGAATCAAGTCATTTGGATGTCGGATGATGGAGTTATGACCAAAAGAATCAAACATGTTCAAGAAGACATCTTTGTCTAATTCAACCTAGATTAATCCAGTTTTTCTCCTGAAATCATAATACACATTTTTCCCCTATAAAAAACTTGAAAATGCGATGAACAACTTGGAAGGTCATAAGTAAAATGCAATTATACGCCTTCCCAAAGGTCTCTACATCTATCCTAACCTTACTTTCACTCTAAGTTGTCCCAAATTCACTTCCTCTAATGCAACATCATTTCATAACAATTTAACTACCAACATTATTTCATTAAACTCTCCAATCTCTACTCATTTGATTCATTACTTACAACTAATTCTCATTCTTCACAATTTCCTATCTTTCTTTTCCGTAACACATCTCACTTATGTATAACAACAATTCGTATTCCAAATTTATCATCTCAAATCGATAACTTCCTCAATTATACCTAATTTCAACTCAACCTCATCCATACACAATTCATATTTCAATAACCTCAAAAGGAAGAATTTTACAAGGCTTTAATAGGCATTTCAAGCCATAATACAACATTTGTCTCATAATCCAAAGTGCAAAGTATACTTGAACAAGTAATACTTGAAATGCAACTAAAGCATTGTGTTTACAAAATCTAGCTTAAAATACAAAAATATTCATAATCGAAGTGATGCCTTGACTCTCTTTCACTTGATCTCTTGCTCATCACCTGAAGATGAGAAGGATGGGAGTAAGCTTAAAAGCTCGTGGGTAACAAGTTTATAACAGATAACAAGCAAAACCATTGAAAACATTCACTTGTCATAGAAAATTCTTATTGAATTCATAAAACACATAGTTCTCAAATTCTCGTCATGTAATCCAATTCACAAACAACACAAATTATGCATTCATCAACTTGTTCACAAATCATAAACACATAAGCATATCATAATGGTTTGGGTAGGTCTATAAGGGAGTTCTTACGAATCTCCATGATAACAAGACAAGCTAGCACAATCCCATATAACGGTTTTGCGTAGTCGTAAACAGAACAAACTTTCACAATACCACATAGTGGTTTCACGAAGGAGCTCCAGAGGGGAGTCCATGAAGGAGCTCCATGTCATTAGCGGGCAGGCGAAAGAAGCCTTTAACAGAGTCAATGTGTACTTGACATAACAAAATGGACCACTACAAACCCACATAACATATAATTCATGGCATAAGCTTGTTGCCCTAAATGGCACATTTCAGAAACTTGTTTTTCATGAGCATGAAATATTTTGAAAACCATTTCTATTTCCATTTCATAATTCATCAACCAAAAATTCATATACAAAAAATATAGTAATTTCTTAGATAATTCAAAAGCAATAAAAACAACATTTATAAAAAAACAAAATCATTTAATGCTCTTGAATTTGAAAAGATAGTCATAGCTCATTACTCAATTATAAACATAAAACCCACCTTGATTTCCTTGTTTAAAGACTTGCTTAAAGATGCCTCTCCTCTTGCTCCTCTTGCCTTTCTTGATTCCCTTCGTCAATGACAAAATTTTCCATTCAATTTGAAAACCCATAAAGCACATTCACTAAAATTTACCCTAGATTACTCAAACCTATGCATTTCCTAAGCTTCATGAGCCAAAACCCTTCTAAAAATCCAAAAAAAATCTAATAAACTTACCTTGAATCTTCACCAAATAATAAGATCTTAGGCTCAAATAAAAGCTCTTCCCTTTCTTTTTCTCTTTCCCTTATTTCACAACTCCAAAATCTCTTTTAAAAACTAAAAAGGATGGAACCCTAATTGATTTTCCTTCTTTTCTTCTCCCACAACACTCTCTCCCTTTTCTCCCTTCTATTTTCGTTTTCTTCTTCTTCAATAATACAAGACACTCTTTTCTTTCCTTAATGCCCTTAATGAGTCTAAAATGTCCATTTTTCCCTTCCTTATATGCTTTATGGTCTTTATCCTTAAGTCAACTACCAAAAATGCCCTTCTACAATCTTACTACCTTAATTCAATTAACCCATGCAATAAAATCCTATTAACCTTGACATAATAATTAACTCTAAACATTTTAATCCATCAAAATCTCATAATTAATTTAAATCAAGCTTAACTTAACAAGAAAAAAATTTAGGGGCCAACATTTCTCCCCCTCTTAAAAGGATTTCGTCATCGAAATTTTTAGCTGACTAATCAAGAGGCACGGGTATGTCTCCTCATATTAGCAATAATGTCACCTCAAATTCAAGAATCCAATTACATAGTTGGATACATTACATCAAACATAATGCACTCTCAGTAGCATATTCTACATTTCATGTTTGTGTCTCCATCAGGAATATGACTCCAATACTCACTTTTGAATCATTACATAATCATTTCTGATTTGTTCTTTCATTGATCATTCTTAATATAAACTATCTTATCTGCTTAACCTAATTCAGTGAAATTCTTTTTCGAAAGAGGATTTCTTGCTACTATCATCTATACTGTTCATGCAATATTTATTAATCAACTGTTATCATCATCGCATTATCGACCATTCTTAATACCTCAAGAAGACCAATTTCTATCGTCCTTACAAGGTCTTAATGTTCTAATTACCAAAACTCAATGAAGTAGTAAACATAATTACTATCGCATATGCTTAGGTGTGTATCATCAAAGTCATCCCATTTTGTCCACGTATTTGTCTTCGATAATTCACCAATTTATATCCTACACAAATGATACTTTGATCTCCATTGGTCCTAGACAATATTTCTCTCTTTATCCTCGCCCACGATTAGGGTATCCCTGCCACGATTATGATAGAAACCCATTTTTGTTAGGCCACTATCGTGCCCTATACTTTCTTCCTTGCATTAACACACATTTTAACATCAATTCTACTCCAATTTTTCCAGAATTTACATCTTCTAATGCTACATCATATCTTAATGGTTCAACTACCATATGGAGTGCATTAACTCTTCTCATTTAATTCTTTATCTTTTCCTTAATCTCATTCATACATTAAATCCTATATTTATGCATTTCTAACTTTCTCCTTACTATATATCATTCATCTCATGAAAAGTCATTTATGTCTTTTTCATTTCCCCTTTACTCTTTCCTCATTTCTGTCTCCTTTTCCTATTGTCATTTTTTTTCATCTTCCATATGTATATCCTCAATCAATTCAAAATCATTGATGCATAATCATTATCAAATTCTGATATCAATACCACTGATATCTTCTTACGGTGGATCATAACTCTTATCGCATTAATCAAACGAACACTTCAGTTCTAATTTCCTCTTTTTAAGATCATAACAAGGGTATGTTTTCATTGCATTTTGCTTGTACACTCTAATCTCATCATTTATACTTATATCCCTATATTCCTCAAACAATCCAAAACAATATATTCACTTCTATATCACATTTGGGGATATATCACCACAGTGCAATATTGATGTCATATTCAATAATGCATCTCCCAATACAAATGCGTTGAATCATTATCTGTCATATTCACCCATATATTATTCCTCATTTCTATTTATCCACAACTTTCATTTTCTCATATTATGAATATCATTTTTCTCACTAATTTTATCAGCTCAAACTCTTAACAATTACTCATGCGTGTGACTCATATATATGCAACTCAGACTAAGGATCAATTGCTACTGCATGCTAAAACATATCAGTCAAGAATGTATGTAACTTGATACATATTTCCAAAAATGCCCATGTAAGATACTAAACCTAGACCTAAACTTGGAGTTGCTCTGATACCAAAAGTGTTGGGTACCTTGCCCTTGCAAGACAGATGCCCGACGTCCTAAGTGATATCTAAACACGCATCCCACAAGGGTGGCATGTTCACACCAGTCAGTCACCAAAAACACAAATTGACTTCTTCAGAACAATTGTAGCTCTACCTCTCTAGTTTATTTTGAAACTAAAACCATTTCATTCGGGGCTCTATAGATTAAGATATGATTAAAAATACCAAAGTATGTTCAGTAAAATAACCAATTCATGCTCTTCCAACTGATTCCCTCACTTTCTTTCCATAAATATTTTTCAAATCAACACCAAAGGCTATTAATTTTTATAAAGAGATAGAGAAATGTGTTAGGAATCTATTGGCTTAAGAATAAAGTCATTTGGAGTTCGGATGACAAAGTTATGCTAAAAGAATCAAATATGTTTATATCTAGAAAACCCTTCGGTTGGCAAAAAATTGGTGAAGTTACGAGGTGCGATCACACCTCTCCTTCTCGCGATCGCACCCGAGGCCACTCCCAGGGTGCGGTCACACCTTTCCTTGTCACGATTGCACTCGAGGTTACTCCCAGGGTGCAGGATCGTACCCTGCTTCCTCGCGATCACAACCGAGACTTTTTATACATCGTATACAACATCACTAACTTATAATTGTCATATCTCTCAACTCCGATATCAAACAATTTCATACTTTACATCAATGGAAAGATAGAAATATAAGGTACAACTTTAAAGAAGACATCTTTGTCTAATTCAACCTAGAGTAATCCAGTTTTTTCCCTGAAGTTAGAACACACATTTTTCCCTTATGAAAAACTTGAAAATGCAATGAACAACTTGGAAGGTCATGAGTCAAACACAATCATAAGCCTTTTCAAAGGTATCTACATCTATCCTAACCTTACTTTCACTCTAAGTTGTCCCAAATTTACTTCCTCTAATGTAACATCATTTCATTACAATTTAACTACCAACATTATTTCATTAAACTCTCTAATCTCTACTCATTTGATTCATTACTTACAACTAATTCTCATTCTTCACAATTTTCTATCTTTATTTTCCATAACACATCTCACTTATGTATAACAACAATTTGTATTCCAAATTTATCATCTCAAATCGATAACTTCCTCAAGTATACCTAATTTCAACTCAACCTCATCCATACATAATTCATATTTCAATAGCCTCAAAAGGAAGAGTTTTACAAGGCTTTAATGGGCTTTTCAAGCCACAATACAACATTTGTTTCATAATCCAAAATACAAAGTATACTTGAACAAGTAATACTTGAAATGCAACTAAAGCATTGTGTTTACAAAATCTAGCTTAAAATACAAAAAAATATGTATAATCGGAGTTATGCCTTGACTCTCTTTCACTCGATCTCTTGCTTATCACCTAAAGATGGAAGGATGAGTTTAAAAGCTCGTGGGTAACAAGTTTATAACAGATAACAAACAAAACCATTGAAAACATTCACTTATCATAGAAAATTCTTATTGAATCCATAAAACACATAGTTCTCAAATTCTCATAATGTAATCCGATTCACGAAAAACACAAATTATGCAGTCATCAACTTGTTCACAAATCATAAACACATAAACACATCAGAATGGTTTGGGTAGGTCCTTAAAGGAGTTCTTACGAATCGCCATGATAACAAGACGAGCTAGCACAATCCCATATAACGGTTTTGCGTAGTCGTAAACAGAACGAACTTTCACAATACCACATAGTGGTTTCGCGAAGGAGCTCCAGAGGGGAGTCCATGAAGGAGCTCCATGCCACTAGCGGGCAAGCGGAAGAAGCCTTTAACAGAGTCAATGTGCACTTGACATAACAGAACGGACCACCACAAACCCACATAACATATAATTCATGGCATAAGCTTGTTGCCCTAAATAGCACATTTCGGAAACTTGTTTTTCATGAGCATGAAATATTTTGAAAACCATTTCTATTTCCATTTTACAATTCATCAACCAAAAATTCATATACAAAAAATATAACAATTTCTTAGATAATTCAAAAGCAATAAAAGTAACATTTATAAAAAAAATTGAAATCATTTAATGCTCTTGAATTTGAAAAGATAGTCATGGCTCATTACTCAATTATAAACATGAAACCCACCTTGATTTCCTTGCTTAAAGACTTGCTCAAAGATGTCTCTCCTCTTGCCTTTCTTGATTCCCTTCATTAATGACAAGATTTTCCATTCAATAGGAATTCAATTTGAAAACCCATAAACCACATTCACTAAAATTGACTCTAGATTACTTAAACCAATGCATTTCCTATGCTTCATGAGCCAAAACTCTTCCGAAAATCCAAAAGATTTCTAATAATCTTACCTTGAATCTTCACCAAATAATAAGATCTTTGGCTCAAATGAAAGCTCTTCCCTTTCTCTTTCTCTTTCCCTTCTTGCACAACCTCAAAATCTCTCTTAAAAGCTAAGAAAGATGGAACCCTAATTGATTTTCCTTTTTTTCTTCTCCCATGACACTCTTTCCCTTTTCTCCCTTCTATTTTCGTTTTCTTCTTCTTCAATAATGCAAGACACTCTTTTCTTCCCTTAATACCCTTAATGAGTCTAAAATGTCCATTTTTCCCTTCCTTAAATGCTTTATGGTCTTTATCCTTAAGTCAACTACCAAAAATGCCCTTACACAATCTTACTACCTTAATTCAATTAACCCATAAAATCCTACTAACCTTGACATAATAATTAACTCTAAAAATTTTAATCCATCAAAATCTCATAATTAATTTAAATCATGCTTAATTCAATAAGAAGAAATTTCGGGGGCCAACATTTCTCCTCCTCTTAAAAGGATTTCATCCTTAAAATTCTTACTTGATTGATCAAGAGGCAGGAGTATGTCTCCTCATATTAGCAATAATGTCACCTCAAATTCAAGAATCCAATCACCTAGTTGGATACTTTACATCAAACATAATGCATATAATCTCAGTAGCATATTCTACATCCGTCAGGAATAAGACTCCAATACTCACTTTTGAATCATTACTTATTCATTTTTTATTTATTCTATCATTGATCATTCTTAATATAAATTATCTTCTCTGTTTAACCTAATTCAGTGAAATTCTTCGAAGAAGATTTCTTGCTACTATCATCAATACTGTTCATGTAATCTTTACCAATCAACTGCTATCATCATTGCATTATTAGCCATTCTTAATACCTCATGAAGACCAATTTCTATCATTCTTACAAGGTTGTAATGTTCTAATCACCAAAACTCAATGAAGTAGTAAACATAATTACTATCGCATATGCTTAGGTGTGTATTATTAAAGTCATCCCATTTTGTCCACAGATTTGTCTTCGATAATTCACCAATTTATATCTTACACAAATGATACTTTGATCTCCATTGGTCCTAAACAATATTTCTTTCTTTATCATCGCCCACAATCGGGGTATCCCTGCCACGATCGTGTTAGAAACCTATTTTTGTCAGGACACTGTCGTGCCCTGTACTTTCTTCCTTGCATTAACACAAATTTTAACATCAATTCTACTCCAATTTTCCAGAATTTACATCTTCTAATGTTACATCGTATCTTAATGGTTCAACTACCATATAGAGTGCATTAACTCTTCTTATTTAATTCTTCATCTTTTTCTTAATCTCATTCATACATTAAATCCTATCTTGTATGCATTTCTAACTTTTTCCTTACTATATATCATTCGTCTCATGAAAAGTCATTTATGTCTATTTCATTTCCCCTGTACTCTTTCCTCATTTCTGTCACATTTTCCTATTGTCATTTTTTTTCATCTTCCATATGTATATCTTCAATCAATTCAGAATCATTGATGCATAATCATTATGAAATTCTTATCTCAGTTCCACTAATAGCTTCTTATAGTGGATCATAGCTCTTGTCGCATTCTAACTTTTTCCTTACTATATATCATTCGTCTCATGAAAAGTCATTTATGTCTATTTCATTTCCCCTTTACTCTTTCCTCATTTCTGTCTCATTTTCCTATTGTCATTTTTTTTCTTCTTCCATATGTATGTCTTCAATCAATTCAGAATCATTGATGCATAATCATTATGAAATTCTTATCTCAGTTCCACTAATATCTTCTTACAGTGGATCATAACTCTTATCGCATTACGAGGTGCGATCTCACCTCTCCTTCTCGCGATCATTCCCGAGGCTACTCCCAGAGTGTGGGATCGTACTCTGCTCAATTCTGATATCCAAAAATTTCATACTTTATATTGTTGAAAAGCTAGAAAGATAAGCTACAACTTTCAAGAAGACATCTTCGTCTAATTCAGCCTAAATTAATCCATTTTTCCCGTGAAGTTAGAACATACATTTTTCCCCTATGAAAAACTTGAAAATGTAATGAACAACTTGGAAGTCATAAGTAAAACACAATCATAAGCCTTTCCAAAGGTCCTACATCTATCATAACCTTACTTTCACTCTAAGTTGTTCCAAATTCACTTCCTCTAATGCAACATCATTTCATTACAATTTAACTACCAACATTATTTCATTAAACTTTCTAATCTCTACTCATTTGATTCATTACTTACAACTAATTCTCATTCTTCACAATTTCCTATCTTTATTTTCCATAATACATCTCACTTATATATAACAACAATTCGTATTCCAAATTTATCATCTCAAATCGATAACTTCCACAAGTATACGTAATTTTAACTCAACCTCATCCATACATAATTCATATTTCAATAACCTTAAAAGGAAGAGTTTTACAAAGATTTAATGGGCATTTCAAGCCACAATACAACATTTGTCCCATAATCCAAAATACAAAGTATACTTGAACAAGTAATACTTGAAATGCAACTAAAGCATTGTGTTTACAAAATCTAGCTTAAAATACAAAAATATGCATAATCGGAGTGATGCCTTGACTCTTTTTCACTCAATCTCTTGCTCATCACCTGGAGATGGGAAGGATGTGGGTGAGCTTAAAAGCTTGTGAGTAACAAGTTTATAACAGATAAGAAGCAAAACCATTGAAAACATTCACTTGTCATAGAAAATTCTTATTGAATTCATAAAACACATAATTCTCAAATTCTCGTAATGTAATCTAATTCACGAACAACACAAATTATGCATTCATCAACTTATTCACAAATCATAAACACATAAGCACATCATAATGATTTGGGTAGGTCCGTAAGAGAGTTTTTGCGAATCTCCATGATAACAGAACGAGCTAGCACAATCTCATCTAATAGTTTTGCGTAGTTGTAAACAGAACGAACTTTCACAATCCCACATAGTAGTTTCGCGAAATCGTAAAGAGAGGGGAGTCCATGAAGGAGCTCCATGCCACTAGCGGGCAGGGGGGAGAAGCCATTAACAGAGTCAATATGCACTTGACATAACAGAACGGACCACCACAAACCCACATAACATATAATTCATGGCATAAGCATATTGCCCTAAATGACACATTTCGAAAACTTGTTTTTCATGAGCATGAAATATTTCGAAAACCATTTCTATTTGTTAGCCCCGAAACTTTTGTTTATGTTAATTAAGCATGATTAGAGAAATTAAAGCATTATTAAATTAAGTTGGCA
>JANIPN010540527.1:0-29601 GCA_027478595.1 Erythroxylum anguifugum
CAGCCAACCACACCTAACCCTAACCAGCAACCCGAAGCATGACTCGAAAGTTGTTCTCTGGCGCTTCTTTGTTGTGTCGCAGCCCGAGATTTCCGCGCAAGAGCTGCAACGATGCGAGTCTGCGGTTCAGCAGCAACACGATCGCCGCCGTCAGCTTCCCCCTAACAGTTTTTTTTGCACGTGGAGGTGTTGGCTTCCTTGGGTGTCATTCCTGAAGGTGATCATCGACGCTATTTGAACTTCACAGAACATGTTTCTCTAAAACTACGTTTATTCACCATTGGATTTACGTAAAACTGTTCGCATTGAAGGGAATCGCAAGGCTAAAGTCTGTTCACGAAAGAATTTAAATCCTGTGGTCTTCTTGACTTTTTTACCCCTCCCGTGCCGTGACGGCTTTTGGCGGTGCTGGGCGGCGTCTGCGGCTTCACGTGAATTGTGGGCTACCGAGCCGTTTTGCCAGCAGTGCGTGAATTCAAAATTCAGTTGAGCACGCGAATACGACAGGCTCTCCCCCATTATGCAGCTAAGACAACTTACGCGGCCTTTTTACGTACTACTTTCAGTGAAGAATTGCCCTCGGCACAAGAATTGAGTCAAATGAAGAGAAACACCATGTGCCCATTATCTAGCCCAAACTGAACGATTGCCAAGTAACTTTTCCTCCAGAGTATTATCCTTTACACCAGTGTAAATCATACAGTATCCAACCCAAGATCGATCCTCCTTGCCAAGCTTTCCAAACCGCAATATCAGTACAGTGCTTCATAATTATCCGTTAACCAAAATGGGGGTCATGATCGTTGGCAGCTCAGACAGATTGAACGTTGAAGGTGTTGGTGACCTTGATCTGCCTGTGCTCGCTGAGCGAGTCCTCGCGGTCGAGCTCCGAGTCGACGGTGTGGTGGCTGACCGTGGTCTGGTTGCCGCTCTTGTCATCGTGCAGGGTGGACAGAGGCACGGAAGAGTCCTGCAGGCGCTCAAAAGCCTTGTTGGAGCTTCCCGGGAAACCCTTGCTGCCCTGCTGGCCCTTGCCGCTGAACATGTAGCTGTTGTTGGTCGTAGTGCCGTAGATGCTCGACTTGATGGTGCCGGCAGCCTTGGTGAAGACGGCGGGCAGGTAGGGTAGGCAGGCGCAGATGATGGACAAAACCGGCTCCACGCCAGTCCACAGACCATCCCAGGCACCGCTGTAGGACAGATCCATCATGTCAAGCTGCTGGCTAGCGACAATGCGCAGGATACTGATGGCGCAGATACTGATGACATTGTTAGATCTCGTCGAAAGAATCGGCGGGAAAATTCGGCAATTGCAACTTACAGAAGACCAATGCCAAAGACAACCATGAGACCCAACTTGCGAATGGTCTTCATCTGCAGCCCCCAAACAATCGGCATGGGCATGGCAACGACCCAGATGTCGAAGAACAGGTTGATGGTGCCTGCTGCAATGTAGAAGTCGTGCAGGTTGCCGCAAGATCCCTTCAGGGTCGGGTCCCACTGGAGGGCGTAGGGGTTGCAGATCAGCAAGCAGCCGAGCACGATGCCAATGTCGGACATAGCGATCAGCGCGATGGTCACGTCCGAGATGATGTGGAAGGCCTTGTTTGGGAAGATGGTCTTGTAGAAGAGCACGACCGAGATCTTGACAAGGGGCATGACAGCCGACCAGAGCACGGTGGCAACGGCCGTAGCCTTGGCAAGGGTGGTGACGCCGCCGAGGCCATGCTTCTCAACAACCTCCTCGATGTGAAGTCCGAGACCGCCCTGGGTGACTGTGATGTTCAAAGTGGCGATCAAACCGACAAGAATGACCTGCGAATTTGTTAGAGGCCCGCATCCAACAGCCGAAGGGCCAACACAGTTGCGTGATTCTTACCCATGCTGCAACAATGGTGTAATCAGTGGCCTTGAGGGCATTCTTCTTGATCCTGTGCGAATATATGCGCATAGCCACTGAGAGAGTGGCCAGGACAAGGAACAGGTTGTTGACGACCAGAATGGCCTCCGGAGACGGACTTCCCATCAAAGGCATGGTGGGCAGATTGAAGACTGTAGATTATATGGCTATATGGGAAAAAGGAAGGGCGAGGTATAAAGAATGCCTGTTTGGGGATGACAGAAAGGAAGGAATGACAAGTCTTCAACAGGGCTGCCCGGCAGGATAAGAGGAAAGACAGATGAGAGGAGAGCGCGACGATGGCGACAGATGGTCCTTGTGGAGTATCTATAAGACCTTGTCGCTTGGGTGCTCACGACAGACAGGACATGGACCAGTAAGGGTCGCGTCGGCACGGCTGGTAGGAATCGTACCGTACAGCCGCGTGTTTGCGATTACTGGCGACCCGAGATGTACTAAAAAGGGGGTCCTAGAGCACCGAATGAAGTGGAGGAGGGGGGGGGGCCAAAAAGGTGGTCAGATCGCCACAAGCATCACGTCCTGTTCTCCTCCTCGCTCGCCCTTGCTTTTACTGCAGTTGCATTTGCGTCTGCTCTGGCCTTTTCCCTAGTGTTGTCGACAGGGGAGACACATGGTGTGTGGCGTGCTGGTCCTTAGAAAGGATGGATGGGAAGGTTACTTGACAGAGTGACCGAGTCGCATCGCTTGGTGGTGTTTCCTGACAATGGTCGAAGTATCACATCAAGATCAAAAAAAATTGGTTGGAGGACCGCCGCTGTCGACAACGGCGCATTAGATGATGGACAGGACAAATTGTTTTCTTGGTCGGGTAGAGCAACAGCGGTTATCAAGCGGAGCATATGCTTTTGGCTGCCGGACTACCGAGCGTGTCTATTCTGTCCCCACTGTGCTTGCAGCAGAACCGCAGCAGGTGAGCGGACAGCTCAACAAATGACAAAATTTTAATATTCCAATAAGGAAAAGAACTTTCTGCGGGTTGCAGGACAAAGGCGGAGCTTATGCAGGCGCTTTTGCTTTGTGACGGCTTGTGATTATCGTGATTGACGATGTTCTGCCCTTCTTTCGGTCTTCTCCTCTCCTGTGGGAGTTCAGGGCAAGCCGAACAAGGGCGGCAGAAAAGACTGGTGTGGAGCTCTGGCTTGCAGGGGAGTGCAGCAAGTCGGCTGGTGGCCGCATTGCAGCAGTGCTGCAGGAACAAGATACCATGGCATGCAGCAGTAGTGTGGCTGGCGATAATCTACCGGCGGGGGGCGTCCAGTAGGAGGACGAAGGATTCGCAGCCAAAAACCGTTACTGCCTCCGTTTATGGCGGACGCGCGCGGGTCATGGCTGCGTCTCCCAGTGGGCCAATTGCGGCCCATAACGGCCTAGTTTCACGCTCCTTTGGGACAGTGCGCAGGTGCTTTGCGGAAAGAAACTGAACGGTCGAAGCTCGTGGTTCGTGCTATCGCCACAGAGTCGGGGTCGGAGGAAGGAGCAGCTGAGACATGGTCCTGTTGCCACGCTCGGAGCGCCAACGCCGATAACGCGCCTTCCGATCACGTATTCCCTCTGAAAGCAGCACAAATACATTTTGACGCTTTTGCCCATCACACCCACTTGTCGCCAAATGATGTGGGAGAACAGTCGTAGTAAACACAGTGCCTTTTACTGCAAGATCTTTGCCTTTGGTTATTGACTCGGCAGATCTCACTGTAGAGTTTTTGTGCTTCGTGTGAATGAGGTGGTGCTAATTGGACATGCTTCACCACGGCACATGTATGTGGCCTCAATCAGCAAAAATTACTGTATGTTCTTTGCTGAACGGTAGTGCTGACACTGCTGTTCAGATGCAGAAAGCCTACCACCTCGATCACCAACCTACGTTGTAACTTAACGTGAGACTAGCCGCTTTGACTTTTCCCTCTACGAGACTTGTAATTGGGGGATCTCAAGCCACGCAGTAGAAAACTTGGAGGCGAGTCCTCTCTACCACACGCCCACTGCAACAGTGAATACGTTTGGAACTGCTTGCGGAGAACTAAGCGAGCCTTCTGAGATGTTCGACTTTCAGGAGAGGTGTCTCTCCCGGCCAACGCCGGAGAAGCTCTGATCTGTCTTTCCGGCCCCCCCCCCCCTTTCTCCCCTCTCTTCTGCAGCCCGCCAGCCAGCCCGCCGTCTCAAAAGCCAGCTGGCCAACCAGCCAGCCATCTATCCATACCAGAGCACAGCTATAGGGGGCACAGCTACCACCCGAGCGGCCAGCCGTTTAGTGGGGATGAAAGGCGGAGGCTTATCAGCGGCAAACCACCGGCGAAGGGCTCAGCAAATGATCGCTTTCCTCGGCTGCGGCCACAGTTTCTGTCTACCGTTGCGGCAGTCGTGCAGGATCTGGTCTCAAACACGCCACGTCTCAATTCTTTTCATGGCTTTCATCGTATTGAAAAGAAAATCGGCGAACCGTTTTTTTCCTCCGCTTTTTTTCTTTTCTTTCTTTTTCCACATCAATGTTTCAACCAGACGCCTGACCTCGAGGATGGCGACGCTGCCATGGCTCAAAGCTGCCTCGTGGGTTTCAAGGCTCAGATTTGTACACTATGTTGAGGTCATGCTCAGCCTTCGGTGCTATGTTGCGACGCGTCTGGCTGCTAAGCTGGAAATGCAAATCTGGAATAACCCTTTATCTGCTTTGAAGTTGTAACACGCCGTTGCCTCCATAATCGTCTCGCTCTTTGGTGAAGTCTACTTCCATTGTCCATGTCTTGAAGATACCTCTCTCTCTGCTGCCTTGGTGCCTGCTCCTTATTCTGCCCAAAGCACATACCGGCTGACCTCCCACAAGGTCTTGCTACAGCTTCAATTTTCTTATTTTTTCCTCTCTACATGCGGCTAAAATGTCGCTGATACAGGCCTCGGTTCTTTCGTGTGTTCCGGCTCCACTGCAGTCGTTGCCCATCTGGCTGGCCGCCTGCGCCGGAACGGTGGCCCACCGTGCCATCTTCATCTATGGAGAATGGCATGTGCTGGCCCCCGACGTTTTTGTCGGATCATTACTCACCATCGTGGCTTTGGCCTCGCTTGTGTTCCTGTCAGGAGTCGACGCATTCGAGAGCATCAACATCACCTGGAGGCTGACGGCCACCTTTGTAGCCAGCATCTTGTTCAACATTGCCATCTACCGACGCTTCTTCCACCGGCTGAGGCATTTCGATGGCCCCGCATTGGCTGGAGTCACCAAGTTCTGGCACGTGTGGAAGTGCCTGGATTCGAAGAACTACCTGGTCCTCGACAAGCTTCAGGAAGAGTACGGGCCATGGGTGCGAACAGGGCCGAGCGAGCTGACATGCTTCCTGCCCGAAGTGCTCCCTGCCATTGACGGGCCTGGCAGCACCTGCGGCAAGTCGGTATGGTACGATCTGCTGCTGCCAGCCGTTGCGGTGAACACGACGCGAGATCGCGCGGCGCATGACAAGAGGCGGCGTATCTGGGACCGCGGGTTTACCAGCAAGGCATTGGACGAATACCAGAAGCGGATCGTGGAGTACTCACATATGCTGGAACAACGCATTGCTGACGCCTCGGCGCAGCACAAGGCGGTCGATGTCAGCGTGCTGTTCTACTGGTTCACGTTCGACGTCATGGGCGAGTTTGCGTTTGGCAAGTCCTTCCGCATGCTGGAGGACGAGCGATGGCACTTTGCGGTGGTGATGCTGCGGCGAGCCATGAGCCTGCTAGGCCCGCTGTCTCCCGCGCCCTGGCTGGCCAACATCGCCATCGGCCGCCTGCCCTGGTTCTGGGTGGTCAAGGACTGGCTGAGGATGCTGGACTGGTGCCACGAGCGGATGCGCGAGCGCATGGCCAACGGCTCCAACCAGCCCGACGTCGCGCAGTACCTGATCGAGGCGAGCGAGAAGAACGATACGGTCAAACAGGACCTGCCCTGGCTGTTTGGCGACGCCGTGACCATCATCATCGCCGGCAGCGACACGGCCGCGCCGACCTTGGTCTACACCTTCTACGAGCTGGCGCTGGAGCCGAGCCGGCAGGCACGCATCCGCCAGGAACTGGAAGGGGTCGACATCTACGACCACAAGGCGCTCGAGGGCTGCCAGTACATCAACGGCGTGCTCAACGAGGTCTTCAGGCTGCACCCACCGGTCCCGACGCACGGCCACCGCCTGACACCGGCCGAGGGCCTGCAGATTGGTGACACCTATATTCCTGGCGACGTCACAATCGTGACGCCACGGTGGAGTTTCGGCAGAAGTAAGTCTCACGCACCGCTATCTTCTTACATCTAGGTCGTATGCCTCGAGCCACGTGACTGCCACCATCTCTAAATTTCATCACCATGTTCTCTTTTCCATATGATCCATATACACGAGCTAATCAACTGGCCTTTTGCAGTGGAATCCTGCTACGCCAACCCCACCGAATTCATACCCGAGCGTTGGTCGACACGACCAGAGCTGGTGCGCGACAGCCGGGCCTTCAAGCCCTTCGGCAACGGGCGATACGGCTGCGTGGGCAAGAACTTGGCCTTGCGCGAGCTGCGCTTCGTCATCGCACTGTTGGTGACCAAGTACGAGGTGGCGTTCGCGCCGGGTGAGGACGGCGTGGCGGTGGTGCGCGACATGCGGGATTTCTTCACAGCCGCGCCGGGCGCGCTAAAGTTGGCGTTTGAGCCGCTTGCGGAGAAGACGAACTGAGCTGATTATGGGATTGAAAAAATATTTAAATGAGAACAAAAGAGAAAACAAAAGATTGATCGCATTTGTGGAGTTTGGTGGTAGTGGTGCTAATCAGCCTGCTAGTTTGGGGTTGGTGGGATTTTGCGATTTTGTTTTGTTTCTAGCAATGTTATTATAGAGGGTCGATTCTGGCTGTCTCGGTAGCTGTGTACTCTAAATTGTGATACCTTGCACGCACCCGACTTTCTACAATTCTACGTGTGTCATCAATCAACCCAGCATTTTCCTCGAGACATCACATTTGATACTCATTGTCATTGCCATCCTTTCATCATAGCCATAAATTCATACAAATTCTATATCATACCATCTCATCACCAATCCTTACCCAAGATACAGAAGCCCCTCCATTCTTTTTTTCCATTCTTCTTCAAGCAGAAACCGAAGCGACTGCCCGGCCCAGCATCTCTGCCGTCCACTCAGGCTTGCTGGCCATGGGGCAGTGGCCGGCCGAGACCTCCTCAACGGTGTCGACCGCGCTGGGCTGATTGGCCTTGGCACCATCCAGCAACAGCTTGCCCCACTGGCCGAAGTGGCTGTTGTCCTGGTCGCACAGCACGTATGTGCTTGGGATGGTGCGCCATCCGGCGTAGGTGCTCGTGCTGAAGGCGCAGCCAACGCTCCAGGGCTTGAGCTTTCGTGCCCACGTCTCCGCCTCAGCGTCGGCCATATCGTTGTAGAAGATCTTCTTCGCATCCTCCACGCTGACCGTCGTGACTCCCTTCTGTAGATCAAAAACACGCTGGTCAGTAAAATGATGGCTTCTGGAAGTGTGGTCTCTGGCCAAGGCGGACACAGATCACAGCTTCATAATGTGGTAAAGTGAAGAAAAATCACATACCTCCATGTCGACCTGCATCCACGGTGGTGCGGCGTTGGTGTCACCTGGCTTGGCTGCCTGGAAACCTTCTGGCACGATGTATGCCATGATGAAGACCAGCCGGACGACGCCACCCTTTAGGCCCTGCTCGCTGCGCTCCTTCTTGCCCAGCCCCTTCATGGCGTCCGAGCCTGGCTGGCCGCCATACGAGTGCAGGACAACAATGACGTCCTTGCCAGCATCGACCAGCTCCTTGGTCGCCGAGTGGATGGCCGCGACGTCCTCGGTCATGTCGGCATTGGCGGGGCTGGCGTCAACTGACGCAAGCGGAATCGCCGACGACTCGTGGCCGGCCTTGGTCAGGAGCTCACGGACAGGACCCCAGACCTCTGGCGTGTGCCAGCCACCGACTGTGAGAAGGATGTGAGGTGCCATAGCGATTGGAGATCTTTTATGATGGCAGGATATTTCGTGCAGGTGGGACTAGGGGATGATCTTGTTGATTCACGAGCTGAGAGCGGACAAGATAATGGGTAAACAGCTTCAGAAAATCAGAGTCTACGCTTCTTGGAGGATCCAGTCATTTAAGTATCAGGAGCATCTGCCTTCAGCCAAGGTCGCAATCCGAGTCACTGCTACTACTACTCGTGACAAGGGCTGCTGCTGCTGCTGCTGCTGCTGCTGCCGCCGCTCTCTCTCTCTCTCTCTCTCTCTCTCTCTCTCTCTCCTCTCTCTGCACCTTCCTTGCCTTTGGTTTTCTCTGCTGGTCCCGCCAGCAGCCTTGAGCTACATTCAGACAGCCCACCTGCGCACGTCGGCGAACAGACAGCAATAATCAGGGTCCTTCGGGTGGGGAGGGGCAGGGAAGGGAGCATGAGGGGCCAGCGACGTCCCACGAAGTAGTGCGGGTCAACAAGCAGAATTGTGGTACTGTACGCAATTTGATCTGCCGTCGTCTTATTCCGTACTGCTGCACAACATGTTCAATTGGGGCGGGTCAGGAGCAGGTGTGAGGTTGAGCGTACGGCCCCCCCCCTTCTCGTAGCCGCTAGAGACCATCTGCAGGGTGCCATCATTTCTGCTCGCTGCTGCGGCGGCTCGCGCGCGCGCATCCCGCCGCTGACCTAGAGTAGCGTCGGCGAATACACGCGATAAATTACAATACTTCCAAGTAATCCTCAATCCCTGCCGCTCACACCCATTTCTGACTCCGTTCAGATCCACCAATCGATCCGCCGATGGCTTAAGCTTTCAGCCCAAAATGCTTGCTGCCCTCTTCTTGATCGCTGTCCGGCCGCCTCGGCCCGGCAAAGCTAGCAGGAAAAAATGCTACGTTCCTCACCTGGCGCAACCTTCCACAGATTTGCTAGCATCAACGGCTCCCCTGTCATCTCTGCAAGTTGGTGGAAGCCACTGCTCAACTGTAGTTCTAGCTGGCTCTGACTCTGTGTTGGAGGCTTAAAGGAATACGCGGAATTCGATGTGGCCCCAGCATTCAGGCCGTTTTGGCAACATCGGGGTAGGATTTTTGGTATCTGCCAATCTCTGTCCTTTCGGTTCTTTTGGTCCATTGTTCTTTGTTCCTTCCACAAAGAGAAAGCAGAGGAAAGAAAGCACGACGCAGGAGCCGTGCCAAGTCTGTGTTGCGCAGGGGTGAGTAACTAATCCCGTCCGCATCACCGCTCAGGCTCGCTTCAAGTTGTGTAGGCAAGAACGAGGGGCCGAAAATTTCATCGTGCTGCATTGTACTTGCCGCCAATTGGGCTATCAGCAAGTGAGGCAGCCACCACCAGCCCGGCGATCGCACGTGATATTCATCTCCCTTTCCATCCGAGTCCTCTTCCCGTTTCTTGGCTTGCATACCGTGGAGGGAGGGCTTTGAGCTTTGCAAATCACACACCCTCAGCTGCTGGACGCTAGCTGCAGCTGTGGATACAGGATCCGTGGGGCCACGACCTTTTTCGTAGCCAAGCGACGCGCCACCTCTTCGACCTCCTGTGCGTACCGTTACGTGGTCTGAATCTTCGTGCGTGCCATGGCGTTGCATGGATATCCCCTGTCCGATCATACTGAGCCTGTCATGAACTGTCCTGAAGGTACGTGCGAATTTTGATTCATCCAGATTCAGCATCCAATGTCACGCAGACCGTCAGCAATGTGTGATCAGGATAAACGTGTGATACTTCACTGTTTGATCCCAGGAAAACGCGAGGTGTGATGTATCATCAACAACCCTCATTCTGCTGTTTCTACCTTCAAACATGCTCCAAAGAGTGCTGTCAGCCTTGGAAGCATCAAATTGTACCAAAGTTCTGTTCCGGGCCCGAGAGGCAGCTGGCTGGTCGATCTGCTAACTTTCAACCTAATTTAGGCCTTTGTGTATCTGTCTTTTCTTTTCCCCTTTGCTCTGGGTGCGTACCTCTAAGAATGGGTGTGGGTGCTTCCACAATGTGTTACGTGTACCGTGGATTGAATCTTTCACCCATGAGCAGGAAATCAGCAAGGTCTGACCGAGGATGAATCAGACGCCCGCGCACGAGAGAGTATGCCCGCTGGCTATTCTGGTCAGCCTGCTGCTTCTGTCGAGGGGCTGTGTGTATGTGCGTGTATCATCTGTCCCAGTTGTTTGTCTGCGTCTCGTTTCTGGATTGCCACAGTACTCTCAGATTGAGGAAGAGGCACAGCTCAACGGTATCGGTATCATGACTGAGGTGTGCTCGAACCATCTCACTCCTCCAAATAGCTGCTGCTACGGCTGGCGATGCTAGTCAGCTTTGTTGGATGCTTTCTCATACCTTGGATGCCACCGGCTCCCGGTCGAGTGTGGTCTTTGTGACGTTGTTACAGGCGTGACCGTTTCGAAGCAGCTTATAGGTGAGTCTGGATACAAGGCATTCAAGCAGCGGGCAGGCACAAGGCATTAAGCGAGCGCCTTCATCCTTGTCGAAAAGTGCCGATATCTTCCCCCTCTCCAAGGAACAATCTCCATTCTCTCCAATCCTCAGATCTCTCTTGACCACTGTCACTCCACCTGTTGTTCAGTAGCGTCCCCACAGCAGCTACATTACACCAAATCACCAAGCCAAGAATCATGTATCCACTACTGTCAATACGTGAGGATTCTGATACTGGTCGGCGACGACAGCGAAACGGTTCGACATATCAAGTCGACTCCGTCCGTAAGTCGCTGAGCAAGACTATCACCTCTCCAGCCAGCCCAATTACACCAGCTCCTTCTTCTTCTTCTATCTCGTCACCGCCATTGTTGTCTCGGACACAGAGAACGTCGACTGAGCCGTCGAGTTCACGATCATGGAGTTACCATATCGAGACCATCTGGCTTTTCACCTTCAGCGACCTGAAGACCATTGTGGGACCTAAGACGCTGTTCGGCCTTTGCCACGCTCTGTGTCTGAATGTCTTCTTGGCGAACGTATCCTCCACCCCGTCACTCCAGCCTCTATCCTTAGCTGCCCTTCACACCACAGCGCCCCGCGTCCTGCTCTGGGTATGGATCAATTTGCTTCCGTTTGCCATCAACAACCAGCGTAACCCGGAGGCCGTGCTGGAGGACAAGATCAACAAGCCTTGGCGGCCGATGCCTTCCGGTCGCATCTCATTCCGGGCTGCCACCAGAATCATGTTCACCATGTATACTGCCGCCTTCGTAGCTAGTTGCTTCCTCGGTGGCCTCCGCCAGCACCTAGCTTTGATCGCTCTGGGCTTCTGGTACAATAACCTGGGTGGCGCTGACGTCTCGTGCTTCACCCGCAATCTGATCAACGGACTCGGCTTCGTCTGCTTCGGTACCGGTGCTATGGAGGTTGCTCTCGGCGGAGCTGCCAGCAGCGCCATGTGGACGCCGACTATGGTGCGCTGGCAACTTCTGATCGTCGCACTCGTCACCACAAGTGTGCACACGCAGGACATGTACGATCAGGAGGGCGACTCGCTGCGCGGACGATGGACCGTCCCGCTCAGCGCCGGCGACGGACTTGCGCGGTGGACCATTGCCGTCGCTGTTCCCTTTTGGAGCCTGGTAGCTGCCCACTTCTGGGCCATACCAGCCGCAGTAGCGGTGCTGCCGGCCTTGCTCGCACTGACCGTCGCGGTCAGGACAATGACTCGGCGCACGGTCGAAATGGACAAGACGACGTTCAGGATATGGAATCTGTGGGTGGTGTCAATCTATACGTTGCCACTCGTCAAGTCGTTGCTATGAGCGGAGCAGAGGGAAGGAAAACGCCTCTGGTCTGTGGATCTCTGGCTATCTGATTGTTTGACTGATGAGTTGGCTCGGCTTGTCATGCTCACGCGCAGGGCAGGGCAGGAAATCCCATCAACATTGCATCTACTCACATTTCTGGATTGCGGGACCTGCGAAAAGATCGAGATCTTAAGAATACGCCGGTTCGATCCGTCTTCTACCTTTTCCCTTTCATCTCGTCTACTTTCAACTTGGGTTTTGGGTGGCCATTTGAGTTTGTCAAGAGTGAAGCGTTCGAAAATTTGTATACATGCTCCTCGCGGAAAGGAATTATGTGGTATTTTACGGACAAGTGCACGGGATGTTTGGCTAGCCAGCGGGCTGGCTGGTTGATCGACTCTAACTCCTTCGAAAGACTGGATTGATACTGTGAACATTTTCAATGAACTCATTTTTCGAATCTTTATCGCTGTTCCATTCCCCGTAGTCTAAATCTCATGCTAATTTGAACCGTAAGTTACTTTTGCGTGGCCAGGTGTGACACCAAATCTCAGCCCCAGCTACAAGTCTTCTGGTTCAAACTCCTGGTGGGTCCCCAAAAAAAAAATACCAGCAAAACTCGCGATCAGCCATCAACGACGCCACCAATCCCCTCAGTCTCATCACCATCATCACAACAACGCTATCAATCAATGCTTCAGAAGGGAAAAAGGAATAAAAGATCAAACAGACGACGGCTGCCGGGGGTAGGGCTTCTGGCCAATAACGGTCAGCCGCCCGATGTTGTAGCCGACCTTCTTCCTGCCCTTGACCACGGTGGCGATCAGGTCGCGCACCTTCGCGCTCAGCTCCGGGTTGACCCGGTCCAGCGTCACGTCGGCGATCTCCAGCATGGCCATCAGCACCACGTCCATGACCGTCATCAGCATCTCCGGCGCCAGCATCCGGTTCTCGATCTGGATGTTGATCATCTTCTCGTTGCCGAATATCTGCGGCAGTCGGCTGGGCCATCTGTTGCGAGGGAGGAAAAGAGAGGGTTGAGCGGTTAGTGAGAAAATTGCGAAGGGTCGGAGGGAAAGCTTTGGGATAGGCGTGGAGAGTTGTGGATGTGTAGTGGTAGTGGTGGTGATGGTTCGGGGGGGGGAGGGGGTGTTGTTGAACAAACTTACTGGTTGTCTTCGGATACGATGCTCTTGGTCAGCTTTCCGCCTAGTCCGGTGACTTGGTGCAGCAGCTCTTTGAATGCGTTCTGCTCCGGCGATGTTGCGTCGGCTGTGAGCACCTCAGACATGGTTGTGAAGTCGAATTCGTTCCAGGTTATGTAGCCGCCCGGCTCTGCGTTGCAATGACAAACGTCAGCAAATGTTTTTGGTTGATGTAGGTCGGTTTTCCCATAATCTTCCATGGCTTCTAATGCTCTTTTCGAGGTTCTCAGACTGTCCAGCGCTCTCTTCTCACGTTCATCACAGCTGACAGAGCGAGACGGTCAATACTCACTCAGCAGCTTGTTCAGGTTCCGAACAATCGGCACCGGGTCCTTGTCGCCCACCACCGCCACGAACAGCTGCACGTGCACAATGTCAAACTTGCCCACAAACTCTTCTGGAATGGGCTGCAGCATGTCGTGCTCGTGCAGCGAGACGTTGCTCGGCATCCACTCCTCCGGCGGCGCAGCCTCGAGGCTGATGTCGAAGCCATCTAGTCGGGCTGAAGCGGGGAGAATTCGTGATGCATGTGAGAGCCAGAGTCTGAGATCGAAGTTCGTTCAAGTCAGTTTCTGATTCCGTACCATAGAGCATGACTGCCAGACGCGAGAGAGCTTGCTCGCAGCCATGCCGCTGTCCAACAATCTGTCCCGACTCACCCTGTTCCGACGCCAATGTCCGCTACTCGCAGATTCTCTCCATCTCTGGGAATCTTGGGGTGCAGGATCTCGCCCTGGTCATACCACAGGTAGTACTGTGCGTTGATGCGGCAGTTTGCCGAAAAGTCACGACCCAGGATGTACGTGTCTTCTGGCCTTCGAGTCGGCATCTTCACGGTTTCTGTCTGGGTTAAGGCAATGCGGGGCAGTAATCACGAGGGGGGGGATCCCTCTGACGAAAACACGAGGACGGGTCTGCGATGATCGTGAGAGTGAGAATATGCAAGAGGTCAGTGGATGAGGGGAGGGATGATTTGCGAGGGGTTTGCTCGAGAGCTGTCTGACGTCGACGGCGAGCTACATCTTAAGAGAAGGCCTGAAGGCGAAGGCAGCGGTATAGCCGTATGACGAGAACCGCAAACACAACATCCTGGAAGGTGGCACATAAGCACTGGCAGTATTTGGTACGTCCATAATTCACCGTCGGTTCACCGACACAAGCACAGAGCAAAGAGAGAGACAGACGGGCAAGAAAGTTCAGCTGCCCATTTTGAGACTGCGCTGCCCCGGTGAGGCACATAGGGAATTGCATTCATGTGCAGATAGATACGCCAAAGATGCCGCATGAGCCGGGCCAAAGGCCCTGTGCCTGACGAGAGGATCGGGTGGAGGTAGCATGCGAGGTACGGTAGAAAAAAAAAAAAAAAGCGAAGCAGAAAGAGAATAAAAAACCGTGGAGTGTAATTTTCAGTAATCCACGGATCCTTCAGTTTTCAGGGCGCGTATGTCGAGTGGGACGGGATGGATTTTCCCCCCGCGTGAAACGCATAGTGAGGCGCAAGCGAGCTTATGAATTCAGGAACAAAGCGGCAGGTCCTATAAACGCGTAGATCACAGCATTCTTTTGGTGGAACACTGCAGGAAATTGCTGTGCATTTGTGCGCTTTGTGGGTGGGGGCCGTTTCCGAGTCTGATGGTGTGGAAGAATTTCTGCCTGTGGCCGGCAAAGCCGGCCTGCCGCTCTTTACGATCCTGGCGATTATAGCGGGTGCCTAAGCAGTAATTCTGCCCTGGTAGGCTGCCGCAAAGATAGCCCGCGGAACTGAAAAGCAGAATACACCTAGCTTTCGATGAACACGACGCTCAAAAACAGGCAAAGTATCACACATCTTGACATACGATATAATCAAGTCTTTAAGATAATTTTCAGACATGAGAGTCTCTGACGTATGACATTGGACTACTTGTGCACCTTCACATCGGCCTCCGAAACGCAGATGAGCGGACAGCATCTCAGTGACAGTATTCGGAACGAAGAAGATCGTATTGCTCACGTAAAATGTACAACGCGCATTTTAATTTCCATGATAATGCCATCTAAACAATGACTGGTTTGATTCGCTCTTGCCTCAGTTGCTCAGCCCAGAGTCAAACAGCGCGAAGTAGATGCTACTCATACTCACATGCCAGCTTTCGGATTTAGTTCGCGGATTTAGCGACCAACATCAGTCACTCATGAACGTGTGGTCTTTCGGAGCAAGGTCCGCAAACTGTCATGGCAACCGGCCGCCTCATTGCGAAAGTCAACACAACCGCGGCACCACCCTCCCTTAGTCCAACCGCTAGACAGGCTCATTGCACTATCGACGATCACTGATATTGCTGAAGCTGCATCAAAGTGTGTCAGATATTCTCATTGATTCTCTGCCTTTCGTTTTTTTCTCTCGAGGCTCACCACAAATTGCCATGCCGCAAGTCTACGGAAAGAAGAGCAGGGTGGTCCTGCAAAAGGATTTCTTCAATAACACACCAGAGCCAAGACGGTCGCCACGCCTGAGGAAAGTGCTGGTTGAGCAGTCACCTAACATTCAACGTCTTGACAGCAGTCCGCCTATACTATCCCCTTGTGCGCACAAGACAAGACAAATCAAGATTCAGCAGCAGGACTCGATATACGAGAACCAGGACGACGACGAGGACAGTAATGATGATGAGCCCGTGAAGCAGCCAGCAAGGCGGAGACAAGTGGCAAGGAGCAGCGGAAAAGAGAAATATGAAGACGACTCGGACACAGAAGCTCTTGCCAAAGCTCTTGGTTTGCTCGATCTCCAAGAACTCAAGGACCTCGCAACATCTAGAACTACAGAGGATGAGGGTTCACTCTCTCAAAGCCGGTCGGATCATACTCCAGATCTCAGCTCAAGCTCAACTTCCTCATTAGAAACTGCACAACCCATCTCGATACCTCAACACCCAGTCAAACTCAAGCCTGAAATCCAAGCCTACGTCTCACCACTGCTCGAGTGCAAAAACTTCAGCCAAACAGTTGAATCGTTTGATGGATGGGTAGCCGCACGCCTGCCTTTCCTCACATTCAGCAAAATTGGCGAGGGCTCATACGGTCAAGTTTTCCGCGCCACGGACGCGTCTGGAGCAACGGTGATCATAAAGCTGATGCCACTGAACGCAGCAAAAGGTCGCCGCTGGCAAAACTTCACATCTGTTGACTCTGCCGCCACAGAGGTCAAGCTGCTGGCCAAGATGCAAAAAGTCCCTGGCTTTGTCGAGTTCCGGGGCGCGTGTGTTCTGCAAGGATCGATGCCAGAACCATTCATGGTGTTATGGGACGAGTATCGCGATGCTGGACGCACAGTCGAGTCGCGCGACCCACGCATCAAGGGTACATACCCATCAACCCAGCTCTGGCTCATGCTCGAAATGTCCGACGCTGGCACCAACCTCGAGCCCGGCCACTACCTTCCCTTCGAAGCGCTGGAAGAAAGCACGGAGCGGAAACCAAAAGCCAAGAAGTCACAAAAGAAAACCTGGGCAGACCGGGGCAAGTACCTAGCCGTGGGCCGGGTGTGGGACATTTTCTGGCAAGTCGTCTTCGCTGTAGCCAAAGCGGAGGCCTACTGCTGCTTCGAGCATCGCGACCTGCATCTGGGCAACATTTGTGTCAAAGACACTGGTCGATCTGGGCTCGCAATATCCCAGCAAACAAACAGAAAGTACTTTGCCCTGCCCATGCCCGTCACCTCCACCGGCACGACCATCACCATCATCGACTACACGCTATCACGAGCCGACGCCAGCAGCAGCAGCAGCAGCAGCAGCTCCGACAGCAAGCCCATGGCCTTTGACTTTCAAGCCGACGCCTGCCTGCTCAGCGGCGAAGGCGACCTGCAGTACGACATGTACCGGTGGATGGACGAAGTGATTGGCGACCGCGGCTGTTACACCTTCGACCCGCGCACCAACGTCGTCTGGTTCTACCACCTGCTGGTCAAGCTGCTGGACATGACCATCCCACTGACCAAAGCCACAGCCTCGGACTCGGAACCCAAAAGCGACGAGGAGGCTGAAGCAACGGACACAGACACCGACTCTAACTCCAGCGAAGAAGACCTGGGCGAGGACAGCGAGATGTTCCGCTCCGAGACTGCAGAGCAGGCCATGCTGCGCGTGCTGGGAGAGGTGCGCGCCCTCACGGACCCAAACTCCATCAGGACTTGGGTGGCTAACTCGGCGGCGGATCTGCTGCAGCATGCCTTTGCGAAGGACTGGTTGCTATCGGACGCTTTATGAGAGGGTTTAGTTTGGACCCGAGGGCCATGGCGCCTGGCATGTCAGAGGTGGAAGATGGATGTAGGGACAAGTAACGAGTGAATGACTACGAAGTAGCGAGCTTTAGCCGGGGAGTTGGTTGCTATACACACATGAAGTACATGAAGCGTTCTGGTTCAGGCTCTGGTTCTGGTTCCGGTTCTGGATTTCGGGAAGCGGGAGGCGCAAGGTCATGGCGTTGTCGATTTGTATTTTCATTCAACTAGTTGATCAGTCTATCGTCTCACGGTAAATCAAACAGCTCACCAAACTTCCGAGGACGTATCCTCTGTGATCATGTAAATGAACTTCCATTCAACGAACGGAAGACGTTATCGTGTGGTTTGATTATTATATATAAGGAGAGATTCATGTCTATCCCAGGTGAATCCCATGCATGGCCCGGCTCAGGCCCTCTTTACCGTAACTAAACAGCAAAGCTAGATCTAGGCTTTGATCATACAAAGATGTGAAACAGAAACAGATGCGTATAGTACAAACCAGCGCCTGGCACTGGCTCAGAATGTAGCCCCAGAAACAACTCAACCCACCCAAACCCAAATCCAACCCAAAGCAAAACACATCAACTCAGATCAAAGCCTGGCCCCTGAACATGGCATCGCGCACCTCGCGCACCACATCCCTGCGATCCTTCCTGCCAACAAGCACAATGCCGCGACCACGCCTGTTCATGCGACCGACGCGGCCGAGGCGGTGCAGAAAATCGATAGTAGTATGCGGCACGTCGTAGAGGACGACGTTGCGGACGGCCAATGTGTCGATTCCACGGCTGCCCAAGTCGGTGGTGACGAGGACGCGGGTGTTGGGAAGTCCTCGTCGCGGCTCACCCGTCTTGTCCGCCGTCTGGAACGTGACCGTGCCCTGCGGATGGCCTTCCCACTTCTTGACGTCCGGCTTGCGCGTGGGCTGGTGCGTAAAGGCGGCCAGCAGCTCGGCTTGTCGCTGTTCGGGCGTGTCGCGCGTCAGCGCCTCGGCGTCGATGCCCTTGGATTGTAGGTAGGCGGCGAGCGGGCCGGTTGTCTCTCGCTCGTTCACGAAGACGATTATTCGCTTCAGCACAAAGTCGTCGACGTCGGCCGAGGGCAGGTCTGGTGGCGTGTCGCCTGAGGTGCCTTCTTTGCCGATCGTCCAGATGGCGTCGGCGCACGCGAGGTCCCGGTTGCCGCGATACGGGTCCTTCTCGATGTCCACTGTGCCGAGTTGTACGCGGCGAGGGACGGCGTGCAGGTTCGGCGTGGTCAGGCGGGTGATGGCGGGGAATCGCTGGCGGAGGTGGTTGTCGAGCGATCGCGGGATTGTTGCGGAGCAGAGCACGAGCTGCTTCAGAGACGAGGCCGCTCGGTCAATGAGGGATGTTGTTGAGGGAGAGAAGGAGCGATCAAGTAGAGAGTCGGCTTCGTCGACGATAATGTGACTCACTCTTGCGAGCAGGTTCGGCTCAGACTCGCATATTGACTGCAGCAGCTGGGGTGTGCTCACCACGAGGTCAATGCCTGCTTCTCCCAACAATCGGTTGCGGATTACGGTGGGTGAGAGTGAGGAGGATATCGCGGCCGCGCGGAACTTGGCGACGTGAGAGATCCGCTTGGCCACGGCAGTGACTTGGGATACTAGTTCTGACGTCGGGACCAAGATGATCGCTCGTGGACGGGCCTGGGAAGGCTTGGTCCTGTCGTCGAGCAGTGGCGGCTCGACATAGGTTGGGTCTGACACAATCCGCTGCTCTTTCTCCTTCTGCTCCAAAGCCTCAGCCTCTGCTTCTTCTGCCTCTGCACGCTTGATAGCATCGACGACGGGGAGCAGGTAGGCAAGCGTCTTGCCTGAACCGGTCTCAGCTGCGAGCAAAAACTGTTCTACCCCAGTTATCCTATTCTTCTGCCTCACTCGCGACGACTTCCTCCTTCCCAGCAGAGCAGGTATCGCCAGCTTTTGAATTGGCGACGGTGTGGCTGTTTCAAGGTGCTTGAACACATCCTTGCTCATGGCCTCTTGTACCTCAGGCAGAAGATCAAATTGTCCAAACTCCTCAATCTCGGCTATTCGCTTCTTGGTCGAAGCCCTCTGTCCGTAGCTGACCTCACTCAGTCGCCGCTGCATCTTCAGCGCGTGATAAAGTCTTCCCTTCTTGCCGTCTTCCAGCTCTTCTTTGGACTTGGGTATGTGCTTGGACACCTTGGCCGATCTGTGGAGTTGGGCCTGAGATCTTGGGTTCGGCGCCCGTGTCATATGCGCGGTGGTCATGTTCGTGCCAGCCCATGGCGAGTTTCTGCTTTGTCTCTTCTGCCGTGTAGCTCCTTGTGCAGGGGTTGACGGGTTCGCCACCTTTGGCGATAGGGCCATTCTCGAAGGCTTGCGCTTTTGTCGCATGCTGGACGCATATCTGAGGCTCTGCTGACCTGAGCGACCTTCCTGCAAAACATTTGAAATAAACGGTCGCATGCGGCACAAGCAGCACATTCCTGTGACTGGATTCGCCATCTTGAAGAACAACCCTATCCAATGTATCAGTCCATTATACTTGAGGGAAAAGTTTCTCAGGCCATCGGCACCATAGCCAAACTCGGCTTTATCGGACATTTGCTAAGATCGCATTCGGCCTTTGCTCCGTCTTTGCAAGGAAGTAGCATTGATCCTCAATCACAGGAGTGGGTCTTGATCGAATAACGAGAGATGTTCAAATATTCTTTTTCTACCAGTCTTTGTTGCGATTTCTTGCGTTATTCCATCGATATACTCTATCAACCAAGTTTAAAGATATTGTGGTATATACCGTCCCGTTCATTACACATTAGCTCTTACATTTTCACGCCACTATAGCCAACTTTTTGTTTCATATACTTCAAAAAGCCATCCAGCAAAAGCTCTCGCTTGATCTTTTCCATCAGGTGAATTTTGAAATTGTAAATCGTTCGTTTTCGCAGGCTTCGGTAGACGGAGACAACGATGTGTCGAACCGCTTCCTTTGCTCAGCCCGATCCAGCCTAACCTAGGCAGAAGATTTTCCAGAATGGCCATTTTGCTGTACCCTCCTCTTGTGCTTAATATCTGCCACAAGCTGCTCCATCTTGGGCACCAGCTCCGGAATTCGGAACGGCTTGGTCACAACGGTATCCATGCCGTTTTCCCTTGCCTCGGCCTGCTGCGCGTCCCTGGCATTGGCCGTCACGGCAATGATTGGCACATGAGACTGGAGCTCGCCGCGACGCTGCATGGCCCTTATCTCGCGCACACACGTGACGCCATCCATTACCGGCATTTCAATGTCCATCAGGATGACGTCCAGTCGTTCGTCTTCGGCGCAGATACACGGAGGGAAGACGGCAAACTCACTCCTCTTCAAGAATTCCAGAGCCTCGACGCCGTGGTTGGCCACATGAACTGTGCATCCAACCCTCTGTAGCTGCTTCGCTGTCACCTTTTGGTTTATGATGTTGTCTTCAACAATAAGCACGTGCAGCTTTTGGGTCGGTCGAGCCGCTGTTGCAGTTGCGAGACTGGTAACTGCCGCTGCTGTTGCGCCCAGCGTATGTGGAGAATTTCCATGAAACGACGTCGTCCGTACCAGCGCAGGACTGCTCGTGCTCATAAAGCCTGCAGGGGCTGATGTTGGTGCCGGTGTGACGGCGCCTGTCGGGTTCGGCAAAGATGGCAGCATGCCACTACTCGGGACATGTGGGAAAGGGTAAGCGGGCGAGTGGAGGTGATCTCCACTACCGGTGCTGGCGGGTCCAGGCGTGTATGTGGGCGTTTGCGAGTTCTTTGCTGGATCGGCAGACCGCCTAGCATTGACAAAGAAGGCGAATGTGCTGCCACCCCCAAGGGTCGAAGAGACTGACACTTGGCCGCCTTGCAGCTCGGTAAGTTCACGAGAGATGAACAGGCCAAGTCCCGAGCCACCATACTTGACATGTGTTCTTGGCGAAGCCTGAGCAAATCGCTCAAAGAGCTTTGTCATCTCTTCCGGGCTCATACCTCTGCCTGTATCCTTGACAGAGAACTGAATGTACAAGTCTCTACCATTTGCCCACTCGGGATGGGTAGTCGCAGGCGATAGCCTTGCAGAGCGTTGGGGGATGAGCGTCGTGTTGCCTAGCCCTTCGATCGGCCTCTTCAGACTGGCGTCCACAGATACGATGATTCTTCGTCGTTTGGAAGGAGCTGTGAATTTGATGGCATTGGTGACCATGTTGATAAGAATCTGCAAGACGCGGCTTGGATCTAGCAGAACATAATCGACTTCGAGCTTCTTGTAGCCGTCCAGGATAATCACCTCTGCCTGGATAGAGTCCGCGTCAAGTTCTGCTTCGTACATTTTCAGCACATGTTCGACCAATCCAACTGGATCAGCTTTATCTGGCGTGATGAGAAGGTGATTACCGTCCAGCTTAGACACTGTCAGGATATCGTCAACAATGCGCTTCTGGTGCTGGGCGCACAAAACTATGGTCTGCGCGGAGTCCGCAACGGTCTCGATGCATTCACGGAGAATATCGATTTTCTCTTGAGAAGGTTCTTCCAAGGAGCCGATGGCTGTCAGAATTCCATCCGCCGACTGCAGAATTGCGCTGAGCGGGTTTCTGCACTCGTGGCTGACCATGTCAATGAAGCGGTGCGCCTGTGACCTGCTTTCTAGTGCGTCCTTGAGACGATCTTTTTGAAGTGTTTGTGCCCACTTCTGGGGACTGATGTCGATCTGCCAACCGATGACATTGATAATCTCACCATCGTCGTCTAGCTGTGGAAATGCGGACGCCAGGGCCCAGGATTCTGCCGCAACTTCTGATCCGTCCTGATCGGTCGTTACGTAGGACCTGTTCATCCGGAACTCAAATGTTACCGGTAGCTTGTCGTGATAGAGCGAGTGCCACTGTTGCATCAAACGATCCCTCTCTGTCGGGTGTACGCCATCCATCCAAGTAAACTGGCCAAAGTTGTCCTTAGTGAGGCCAGTCAGTTTGAAATAGTAATCGTTCAGATAGACCGGGGTGCCTTCAGCAGAGTACATGTACATGCCAATAGGTGCATCTGCCGTCAGCCTAGCGAACGCTGCCGCATTATTCTCTGCTTCTCTGGTCCGTATGAGGAGCTGCTTTGATAAATTGCCTTGCTCCATCGCGGCCTTCTCGACCTCTGCTCTGTAATTGCGCTCCTCGATTGGAAGGAAAACCGACGCAAAGGCCTCGCTAAGCTTTCTTGCCAGTAGACGCATGAAGCTGTAATAGTCGGTGTCGGCCATCCGCCTAGGGTTGAGTGCCTTAACAAGCACCCCAATCGCCTTTCCTGTTGTAGGGGCGATGGGAAGGATAACGGCCGAGCTGACAACGTCGCCAAAGCCTCGGCCCTTCACAGAAAATTGAAGTTCATCAGGCAGCGACCCATCATTGCTCCGAAGCATTACCGGCTTGTTCTCCTCGAACGCCTGCCTGACTAGTCCTGCCACGTAGTTGTCGTGATCGGCCATGTTGAAGCTTCGAAGTGAATCACTCATGTGGTCTCCCATTCCGACGGAGCCTTTGAGCCGGCAGACCAGCTGTCGGGCTTGAACAGCCTCGCGTGAGTAGTTTGGTACATGTCCCGTATCCGTCTCTAGAGAATAGAGGAGGGCATAGGGTGTGTCGTTGTTATGATATCCCATCACGTCCATGACCTTGCTCCACAGTTCCTCCAAGCTCGTCGCCTCGCTTGTTCTTTCACTGATTTGTGATATCTGATCCATACGACGCGCAGCTATCATACTCATAGTCACCTCACTGAACCTGTCGAGGATGCCGTCAACCTCTCCTTCCTCGTTGAAAACCGGGACCAGTGTGAAGGTCCAGAATGT
This sequence comes from Erythroxylum anguifugum, assembly GCA_027478595.1. Taxonomy (NCBI): domain Eukaryota; kingdom Viridiplantae; phylum Streptophyta; class Magnoliopsida; order Malpighiales; family Erythroxylaceae; genus Erythroxylum; species Erythroxylum anguifugum. Next base: position 22,994 of record JANIPN010540527.1, read on the forward strand.
CTCTTCAAGATAGCCGCGCCGCAACATTGGAAGAGGCATGGCTTCTATCCTCCGCGGCTTGTGGGTTCGATGTACCGCCTCTATCATTGGCTCAAGCAGCGGCCAAAGTTCGGAGAAAGACACTGCAGCGTCGCTGCCCATGGCTGAAGGATGCTTTTGCGCGATCAGGGGTACGACGTGTTCGTTATAGATGACGGTGCGATCCTTCCAAATGACTATTGCAGGGTCCAGATCGGCCATGACCATGCTGGCGAACTGTCTCATCCAGCGAGGCCAGATCTCAGGCGGGCCTAAACTGCAGGGCGACCAATCGATGCCTTTGAACATGGAATGGGTTGGAATGGCATCGACCGGGTTCATGAAGGGACTCCTCGCTCCGGACATAGACCTGGCCATCTCAGAGCTGCGCGACCAAGATTTAGGGCTGCTGCCAACAGCATAGCGAAGTTGTGAGAAGTCTTCTTTGGTCGAGGGGATTGGGATGGGCTTTGTTTGGGCTGGGAGCACGACATCGCCACCATCATCCGGTGGATTCCTCTTGACGGCCGACACTATCCGCCAGCGAGAACGCAGAGTCACCCGGCTCACCACCCAGATGTCGCTGTGGACAATTGGGGTTGGATCTGGCGAAGGTGCAGGACCATACGCCCATTCCTGAAGGTTCGGAGGGCCGGTGTAGACTCTTCGGCTCTCTTCTCGTTCAAACTTGGTCCATGTTTCGGAAGTCGGGGTCGCCTCGTATGCGGCATTCGTGTAGAGCCTACCCCAATCACCTTTGGAAGCATCGACGGCGTGGAGGTCGACCAGAACGCTTGGTCGAGCGTCATGGTCCAGGAGATCGATCAGGCCGATGCGCGACGCTTCCTGCCAAGCTGTCGCGTGTTGCATGGTCTGCCAATCGGACAGTCTGCTGTTCTCACGACCTCTTGCTGCCTGCTGCTCGCCGTCCGTCATGGCGGATTGATGTCCTGGGACGCCACGTGGACCAGACGCATAATATCATGTACCTCACTCGGGCTTGAGTGGAAGAAGCGGCAGTCTACCCTTCGTTCTAGAAACAGACTAGCACACGACAGACAGTCACAGAAATCAAGGGATCAACATTCAAAGGTGGCGCATGTCAGTCGAGCACTGCTTGTCACATGCGGGCTGAAGACTTTCTGGATCATGGGCTGAATGGTCACAGTAGTGACAGCAGCATCCTATGTGTAATTCTCGGACAGCTTATTGTGAGGTCACCGCTGAGCAGGGATGGCTGTGGCTTCCAATGAACGAAACGTTTTGAGGCTGTCAGCTGATTCGTGCAGGGTAAGGCATAGAAAATAGAGAGGATGGACGAATAATTCAGATGTGTCAATCGCGGCAGTAGACTCACAGAGAAGCGGCGTGGCACATGATGGCGAATGGATGGCAGACGGGAGGGCAGGGCTTGCATTCTCTCAGTTCTAGAACACATTCTTGGCATCGCAACCGCTAACGGACCAGCACCGATCTTTGGCTTGCCGATCAAGCCGATCAGGCTGATCAGGCCGATCATAGTGGCCAGTCAACGTTCAGGCTGCAGAAAAATGATCTCTTGAAATTGTTCACCATTCTGGCATCTGACTGCCTGTTCATAGAACCCACTGTCCCGACTGAGGCAGCTCAAGCAGATGCAATTGAACGCGATCACACATTGAAAATTTGAGTCTCTTTCATTCTTTCATTAAATCGATACAAAATTCATCGAGAACAATACAGAAAATTAGCGAAGTGAAGTATTTTGCTCACTCAGTCAGTTGCGAAACAATTCTCCATATCAACTGCTTTATCGCGGTTCGCTATCAGCAAGGTGATCCATGGTAGGCGTTCGCCAAGATGTTTGCTAGATGGTAGTGCCAGAACATCGTACCGCTGCAGGCTTCGAATGCCTCGAAATGTACCCAGGTAGCATTCACATCACGTCAGATCGAAATTAACGCTCAAGCACCTATTCGCATACGGCATTCGTCAGCTGCAGGAGAGACAGCAGGTGCCTCGATTCTTGATCAGGTGAGCATGGACTACCATTCCTCGCTCCCAATGCGATATCTCATCACTTGTCCAAAACAGTGCCACAGCAGTGATGGTCCACAGACCTTCCGTGCTATATCAAGGGACCAATAGGTGAGGTACCGCTAAATAAGGTTTGCGGTGGTGAGAGAGCCATTCGGCCTTTGGCTTTCAGTCTCAGCTATGCAGTTTCCATTTACATTACATGCGACCATCACTGTTTGACTAGTTTAGATGCCTTGCCACTCAAGCTGATATATGCGATGCGTTCACTCAAGCAAAAGCAGTTCCATTAAGCATTTCGTCAAGTAATTAAGAATCGGTGACTTTAGCGACCTCCTGAACCATATATGCATACTCCTGACCGATAAAATTTTCGTCCACTCTCCGAGATGATTGCAAGCAAACGACTTGAGACCAAAAACGCCCTCCTCTCAGTACCCGCCACCATAAGTAGACTTGCGACGGTCGCCGAAAGTTGACTGACGGTTTGGGGTTGATGCCGAAAACGTCGAAGGGTTGTCGTAATACGACGTTGCTTGGTCACTCGTATCGGTGTTTAATAATTGCTTGACCTCCCAGTTGCCTTGCTTTGTGCCAACAGAGAACTCGAGGTCCTCCTTTGTGATCGAGTCCCAGTACTTATAGATCATCATGACAGCCAAAAGATTAGTGGCAGTGGCGAACACAAGTCCATCCAGGTAATGATTCACGCCCTCGCAGATCTCTTCTCCAAACACGTAGACGATCAACTGACCGGCGACGAACAGGAAAGAGCCGAAGAAGATGTTGCCGAGGGGCCAGCGATCCTGCAGAGTGTTGAGCACTAGCAAAACTTGCATGACGACGTAGATCAGTAGCAGGATGGCGTTGAAGAGGTAAAGGACGACAAAGAGGCCGGTGGTGTTGGTCGGGCCCAATCCAGCTTTTCCCTCAAATGTCAGGATGGACACAGCACCGCTGACAATGAACATGACGGCTGAGAAGCCACGTATCATCCACATGGACTGTGATGTACCGTCTTCGTAGAGCTGAAATCCGACAAAGCCGTTTATCAGGAGACAGGTGAACAAAGCGCTGGCAAAGCCATTCTGAATAGCGACGAAGTAGGGGAAAGCGGTCGAGATGGGTGGCACCACGCCGGCATCGAGTATGAGCGAGACGATGGTGACCGCCATATAGATGTAGAGGAACAGACACAACTCCTTGCGGCCTAGACAAAGGGAACGAGAGTCAGTTCACAGATGGCTTAACTTGTAGTGATCGACCGCGGAAGATGCACTTACCGACAGCGGTGAATTTGCTTCGAACGTGCAGGATCATGATAATGGTCATGATCAGCGCAATAATATGAACGAAGCTGGCAGCAGCCTCGAAAATGATTGTGTTCGCGACATCGACCGTCCGAGCGTAGCAGTTTGCGTCGATACCTGTCACCCCACTAATGGGGGATATGGGCCCGACAGCACCGCAAACTGGAAACGGCGTCTTCTGGCAGAGCCATGTAAAATCTCCGAAGCCGCCCATTTCGTCTTCTGTTCTTGAGGTGTAAAAGCCTCCGGGCTCGTGATGCGTCAAGCCTGTACTGTCAAAGAGGCTGAGTACTAGTGTGTTGTCGCAGTGATGTTTCACGTCGCCATAAAAGACGATGCCGATGCGCTTGTTAAATTATAACGTCGAATGAATGCGTTGATGGGTTGTTGAGAGTTCTAATGTTGTTGCGATACGAAACGAGTGACTGGTGATGAACGAAGGTGGAAAGATTGGTGGGAGGTTGGTGGAGTGCCTGTGGTTGTGTGAACAACGGGACTCCTTGCTCCCAGCCTGTTTCCCTGAATAGACACACCAAGCCGCGGTCGTAGCGGCTTTAAAGAAGAATTCGTGTTCTCGGCAACTTCCTGACAAGTTTTCAGCTCACGTGATTCAAAGTTGGCTACTATTCCCACTATGACAGAGAAGTCACGAACGGCGCGCTTGAAGGCGGACATTTGGAGACAAACCCTCGAAAAACTCAATCGCTCTGGTTTGAAATTTCAAGTGGGACAAATGTCAGACACAGAATCTAAGCTAAACAATGCTGTGCGCAATAATGGCATTGCGTAGTCGATTTGGCCGATACCCTCCCTTCTACTTGCATCAACAGATTCTTCTCTTTGGAATTCTGAAGCCTTCTCGAAAATGATGAGAAATCCTCTCGTGATGATACTTGCTCACCTAGTTTCCAGCTCAACAAATCCACCTACCAGGCTCAGACCCCACCAGTTCAATGACTTCAACAACTCATCAAGAAGTCACGATACGCAGTCCTCGGCAGTGCTGGGTACGAGATAATATGCCCAAGGGTCATGCGTACTCCGATAGCAACTGATCATGCGTTCTACCTTGGACAGTGCAACATGCTACCTGCACCAATACTGGGTGGACACTCAGAACCTAGTACACTCAGAACCCAGTGATAACACATTATTATGTCCCTGTCAAACTGCAAGCATATGCTCGATATGGCCAGTAGTCAGGCTGATGACGGTTTCAACGTACACGGCTAGATGCCTGCACCAAGAGAGCCATGGATGAGAGTTGCCTTTCCTATTTATTTTTGCCCCACCCACGACCTCAGCAGAGAAGTGCTGACAGACTATCAGTATTATTTTGGTCCAAGTTTTTGCGTTCTCCTGTGATGTATTGATGTCTTCTGAGAATATTTGGCGATTTTTTTTTTTTTTTTAGGATGCTTAAACATAGGAATTAAAAGTTGTCAATGTTGCAAAAAGACATATCAAAACTTGCAACGTGACTTGCTTCTTTTCTGACCCTGATGCCGGGGAACAGGCTGTTTGCAATGCGCGAAAGTGGGACAAGATCAAATTATCCAAGGACGAAGCGACTGCAGATGCCAACGCCAGCAAATTACATCACTTTCCACAGCAGTTATTCTGGGATAGCCTGAAGAAATGGCTGGACATTTGCCGAGAATGCCGCGCTTGATGAGCATTTTCATGGTCAAGGGTACAGGATTTTCCTACAGCAAAATCCGCAACGGATTTCAGCATGTGGGTCGAAACGACGGGCAGGAAAGCAGTTGCAAGGGTATGGAATTTGGGTCACACAATGCAGCCGTCTATCACTCCACTGTCACATGAAGCGCGGGCATTTTTGGTAATGACGACGCTGGCGAGTTTCAACAGTAATATACGCTAACGTAAAGACGATGCCAACATTGTTTCGGATGAGGACAAGATCGGCTGTGACACAGAGCTTTACAAATTGATTGGAATCTTTAATCCTGGCTGTTACTTTTGATCAACGCAGGTGCGAGTTTTCTTACCACCGCGAAAGCTAGACGAATGATCGGCCATAAGCTGGAATCTAATTTTCAGTGGGTGAGGTCCTTCACTGGTGCGAGTGCGGGTGACGATTTGAGAGGGTGTGTGAGCATATCTCAAGGTACGACCAAAGAAACCGTTTCTGGCGGTTCAATGATCGATCACTCTTCGAACAACTTGGATCGACCTCAAAGTCTCAAAAAGGTGGAGATGAGAAGCTCGGAGATGTATGCATGCCTCTACATGCTTCGTTATCAAGCCTATGATTATCAAATGCGCCAAGCCAACATTGAGAATTTTAAGCCAAAGCTACCTGTGTACTTGTTAGCACCTAGCAAAGCTACTGATGGTTTGCAGCTGATCACACCGGCCGAGAAATGGAACAGGTCAGAGCTCGGACTGGTCGAAACGATTGACAAACTTTGCAAGCTGGAATTTAATTGCATACAATTATGCGAGCAGCATCGGTCATCGGCTCTCCTGGCTAGACCGTGAGTCAATTACTTCGTGTTTTCTTCTCTAGCTTCGTGTCTCTATATTAGTACTAGTAGCTTGCCCGTTCCCGTCTGTGTCAATTCTGCGTAATGGAACTGCGGTTGCCAAGAATTTCACATAGTCTAGCCCTATGGTAAAAGCCAATTTGGCCAGTCCACGTCAAGAAATCTGACTTTGATGGTGCGGAAGCTGATCGAATCTGCGGAAGATGATAGACATGAAGGAAGAAAAGTCAAAGAGAAACGAAGCAGGAGAAGACAAGGGAGGAGGATTTGCGTACAATTCTGGATTAGCGTGCCTGAGGTGGGGGAAAAAAAAGGGCAGACGTGATCGGTAAGAATGTTTCAACCCTTTTTCCTCGCTCTCGGGTTTCTCCCTCTCCCAGTCTCCTGCAACATGGGGTTTTCCAAGTCAAGTGCCGAAAGGTCTAAGCTTTGTGCGGGCCGCCACGCCAAGGAGCGTTTAAACATCAGGCCTGACTAGCATGTTTGGTGGCAGACGCTATGTCAGGCATTTTCAAGGCCCCTTGTAATTGCCATGCACATACCAGCACTCGGCTTACCGCCTTGACGATTCGCGTGGGCCTGTGGGGAATTTGGGGTCATAGCACGCTCCATTTACCTTCCAATGAGGGCCTGTCATCTCGGTTTTGCGTCCTTGTGTGTGTGTGAGCGTCTGTGTGTGAGCGTCTGTGTGTCCTGATGCCATATGATGCTGGGAGCACTGAAAGGCCCTCAAACTTTCATGTCTATCTGCCCA
>JANIPN010540948.1:0-12275 GCA_027478595.1 Erythroxylum anguifugum
GGGGGGGGCTTATGCCGGGGTAGGTGGTTGTGTGGGTGACTTTGGTGTATGATGGTGGTGTTGTCATTTTCTTTTGCTGCTGGCTTTTTGTTTGGCTGGGTAGTTCGATCGGAAAGGGAGTTGTGCTGGGAAGGTAGTTGTATGAAGATATGATCGGGATATCGTCCTGAGATCGTCAAAATGAAGTGTTGATGAATTATAAAATCTGTGTGACACTGGAAAGCAGGCAAAGCGATTAGATTTTGAGAGTGGACTGGAGGATGAGCAAGAGTAGCAGAGGAGAGATTTAATACTTTTCATTTTGAGAATGGTCCTTTATCATAGACGAAGCAAGTATCCATACCTCGTGCCACTGCAATAGAATTCACACTGACTCTCCGCTGTGCCGCCAGGGTTCGTCGATAGACCAACCCCGACGGACATCCGAGAGAGAGCTGAGCTGACTCAGAAGCTAGACTTTCCAAACAAGCACCGGCTACCGACGCGTCTAGTTTAGATCCTTAGATCCTGTGAGGCTTCGGTGGCACCAAAATGCTCCACAAGCCCGTTTTAGCAGCCGCGTGGTTTTGGTAGCGGGCTTGCAGCTGAGGGGGCCTGATCCTTCAAAACACTCCGACGCGGAGCTCAACTAAACGCGACCGAGTCAAGTCGAACCCGGTCGACCTAAAAACATGACAGTGTCTCCTTCCGTATATTTCTATGAGGCTGTTCAATTTCAGAAACCAATGAATAAATCCAAAGCACTTCCTGAAGGATGAAATTCCAACTGGTTGCCGCGCTAGGCAGATTTGGGACTGTTAGGCCACCAGCCCACCCGAAAAGATATATGTTAGTACATTTGCGGTTCGTTTCTACTGTTTCACAGATTGACGGAACCTGCTTTGGCAGTCCGACGGGTGCAAAGTAGAGACCGGTGGCGAGAATCCGCGGCCGTCGATAGTAATACGCGCGCTTGTGGGATGAGTATCAGTAGACAATGAACTATACTTGGCTTGGCTCGTTCTCCTCCCCAATTGGTTAACTTGTGCGGGCTGTGTCATGAAAACATCGTGCTCCAAGCATTGGGTACCCTTGAGATGGCAGTGGGTTTGAATGACTTCACCCTGATCTGGGACCTTGATGCTGCCAGCTGAGGGTGCTTCGACATCATCTCTGCGACCTGGAGGTTAGCGATGCAATTAACGTCACAGGCATGACACTATTATCTCTACTGGTCATGTTGTCATCAAAGATACTACATCTATACCATTGATGTTTTTATCGAGCCGCACAGCAGCTCGGAAGCTCTTCGAAACATCGAACTGCTCTTTGAGCTAGGAGTAGAGCTCAAGCTCCGTCGCGGAAAGGGCAGCCTTTGGGCGTGTTCTTATGGCCTTGTCTCTTCGACGAATCCGGGCAGAACTTGTAAGAATGAAGAAACCATCCACTGCAGTTATAGTTTTCTAGCCTTCTAAATAAATAGTATCTATACCGAAAGTTCAATTGGATATGGAACGAGTGGAATGTTATCAATACCGCGTATCCCCTGCAGCGCTGCCAAAGTGGCCCAGATGAATGAGGTATAGTGCCCGAGATGTTTAATCAGGCTCTAAATTAATTAAAAATAATATATTAGGGGCTTTAGGGGATTACCCACCTATATATATTATTTACTTAAAAAATAAACCCATTAAAAAATAAAATTTAGGTGGTTATTACAGCTGATTTTAGGGGGGTATATTACTAGGCAATATATTTACACCAATCAATTAAGGCGCACGTTTAGGGCACTTTTGCAGCGCTGCAGGGGATACCATACTCTAGGGTAGGTAAATATGTTCATTGGGTACTTTGTAAGCAGAAGAATGGCCACATCGAGAGAACGTATCCCCTGCCCTGCTGTAAAAGTGCCACAGTTGCGCGGTTTAGTTAATTGGTATAAAAAATTTACCAAAGATAATTACCCCCTAAAGCCGCCTAAAATTTCCACCTAATATTTTCTATTAAATGCAATTTAGGTGGCTACTATAAATGCGGAAATCCCCAACACTCCCTGACACCCCTAAAATTCCCACCTAATATTTTCTATTAAATGCAATTTAGGTGGCTATTATAAATGCGGAAATCCCCAACACTCCCTGACACCCCTAAAATTTTTACAACAATAATTTTAATTGGTGCAAATGCCTTAGTAAACGCTCCGGGCATTATACCTAAATTGGGTGTGGCACTTTTACAGCAGGGCAGGGGATAGCTTATCGTGGACTTCGAATCGAAATCTCGGTGTCAGCACGGAGAGCCAGTCATCTCCCGGGCATTGAGATGTACCTACTTTTTCGTGACGTGCTCTGACATAAGATTTGCTGAACTCGGCAAGATGTCGGCACAACGGCAGCGGGGTATTGCAGCGGGAAATTGTAAGATATCTGTCTACCTATCTGCTAAGCTGCTGAATTCCAGTGGATAGGGGACCACACCTCTAGAAAGCATATACTGATATGGAAGCAGATCTTAGCTAATGCCGCTGAGAACTTTTTCAGAGCTCAGAGCATGCAGACATGAGCTTGTGTCATGCGCGTTTTTAATCAAAGCTTACGCATCTTACGAATACGAGTAAATCAAGTTCGCTACTAGTGGAGATTTCCGTTAATCCACTGGGATACTTCGCCTGTCTCCTTCGCAATGTCAGCAGTTACTATAAGATAATTATGATACACCTAGAAGGGAGTCTCTACTGTGGCTAGGGTGATGGTGAAGCACTGTGCGCAGAGCAGCGTCGTGAGATCTATTCTATGCATTGAATAGCGCCAGCAGAGCAGTGTCCTTTAAAATTTCGAGCATTGCTACTCAGGACAACTCATTCAAACGCCAACTTACACGGAGTACCAGTTACAGGCATACCAGCAAGCAGGTGAAAAGCATTCTCAAAACATTACCATCGTGGCTATTCTCCACAATTCTAGTCAGCTTACCATCACCTAGTACCGGATGTGGCATTGCTTATTTGGCGCACCTATCCACATCAAGTTCAGATTCCCTTTCAAAGGCGGATGGCGGCTAACCTCTTTGTTCGGAGTACCTCTAATTCTAACACTGAAGCCTTGGCTTCTTGGAAGAGAGATTGATGGCAGACCATAAGAGCGGCTAGCCAGTTAGATTGAAACACCCTTTGCTCTAACTTTGAGGCTTTTCTTCTCACATGACGAAGGGCAGTACACCGGCTAGAGCTTCGGAAATGCGAATACGTGGATTAATGTACTGCTGCCAATGAAAGCTAGACTGTGCTTAGAACAATACCATTGGAAGGCTTGTTATTTTCTAGTTAGCTTTGAATCATACTGCTGTCTTGAATATGATGATTTGAAGTTTAGAGGCCCATTTGAAAGCACGGTATGACAAAGGCATGATGAAATCGCAGTCAGATTTGGCCGCGCGTCGTAAGAGTGGAGATGTCCAGCTGATATGGGTAGTTACACTATGATGTACTATGATGTATCAGATTTAGGTGAGATGCACAAGCCTCTCAGGTATATAAAGACACCAGTAACCTTCATCGAAAACAGCACATCTTCATCGGATCACTCTACAGACTCAACATATTCGAAGCAAAGACGTTCCAGAAAGCATAAACAACATCTTCAAAAATGAAGTCAGCCACCTTTTTCACCGCTGTTGCTCTCCTCGTTGCTGCCGTTGTAGGCCAGACTCAGCCATGCTACAACTTGTAAGCTAAACGATTGAAAATATTGGCTTGAAGTGTAAAGGGAAGAAACTGACAAGGTTGTAGTGCGGATCCAGACTCCGGATGCAACGATAACGTCTGCATGTGCTCCGATGGTAAGTTGCCAACAACCAATCTTCAGAACCTAGGGTTGACAGCTTTACTTCTTAGGCGGCTGCTACTCCGAGATTACCCCCGGCAACTGCGCATCGGTTGGTGGTCGTGTATCTCTCGGTTCGGGAACCTGTCTACCATCGTGCTCCTAAATGGTTCGAGGATTCCGAATTGGTGGATAGCACACATATCGCTCACTTAGAAGGATTTAGATAGTCAGATATTTAGCAACAGCAAATAACTATCACAGAACTAGGGCACTACAAAAATTGTCATCATTAATTCAGTGAAAGTCCTACTCACGACTTTAATATTTGATCAATTCTTCAAGTCTAATTAAAGCTGTTGATTCAGAGCCCTCAGATGCTATTACCTAAGTTAATGAACATCGATACCACATCAAAGGCTGAAACCAAAGAGCCAGCTACCTGAAGATAAAACAAAGGAGTTTCACAAAGCCATGATGACCTCCGATATAACTTGAATTACCTAACTCTCAAAGGCGTTTTCTCCAAGCAATTCTCCATCAAATACTCTCCCGACGTGCGTTTTGTCAATTGCCTCGCCGTGGCGGCGAATGTTACTTATCAGGGCCTTAATGAACTTGACTGGGCTCTGACGTAGGCCAGAGGTTTGTTCTGTACTCGGAGGTATGAACCCGTCAGGCATAGTCGTCCTACCATCCTCGGTACTACATGCCAAACGTAACGTGTCACAAAATTCCTTGTACTCGTCACGAGAGTTGAAATAGGACTGACCAGCGAAAATGTTCAGTTGAATGATTAGATTTCGAGGAATAGACTTGCAGTCAAAGTCCCGGCCGATATTATATAAATCGAGCCCGTCAAGTGAAGGCAGCTCCTGGTGTGTACGAGGAGCATACGTGTGGAGTGTCAATTTTCGAAATTCAGTGACAAGTGGTATCAACTCATGAGCTTCGAAAGGGCTTACGATAACCAAATGTGTTGAGGATGGCTGATGACCCACACTGCTAAGAATCCACTGAACTGGCCTTTGGTAAACGTCGGTACTAGTAAGTCCTCCCTCCATCTTAATTGTTTTTGCATAGTCATGAGTGACGAGAAGATCTTGTGGAAATTGCGACACGTCTATCAATCTAGAAATAATGGTCGATCGGAGGCTTTCGAAGGCTGGCTGTACAGCTTTTGAATTGGGTAGCAGCTCGCCAGTTTTGGCAAAATGATTTAAGTCAGGGTGTAGCTCATGAACACTAGCCTTAGCAATCATCGGCTTTTCCACCTGGCGCTCTTTCTCAATCTCTGGCGACAGCTCACGCTCCTGTTCTTCTTCAACGTTCGCGCCCTGGAAATCAGTGCTTTCGAAATCTCTGCAACGTTGGAGTATCTTGTGGATTCTGTCATTGGTTTCGTCCCAATCTGATAGCTGTTGTCTTTGTAGTAGTGAGCGAGGTCGATAGCGGTGATCCAACGACTGAGCCTCGTCTTCTAGAAACTTTTCCGCAAGCGACTGAGTAAGCTCAATGCCTGAATTACGATTGGCCTCTCTCAGAAGCACACTTTGTCTCTCGAATCGACGACCTTGGACTGCCCATAATGGTAGACTCTTTCGCAAATCTATCAACGTTTCTTGAAAAGACCATAGCAACACATCTGCCACTTCAATAGGGTTGGTAGCCTTTCTACTTTCAATTATTCTATTCCTGATTTCCTCAGGCACACAAAAGACAACGGATTGACCTTTTCCAAGTTTTCTCATTCTCATGCAAGCTGGATAGACGTTAGTTTTGCACTGTACTTGATCTTGGATCCTACCTTGGACCAATCTGTCTTTAGTAATACTTGCCCCCAAGGTAACTGCAGCTCGGTAGTCCTTGGGAAGCCGTAAGTCTATGCCTCTAGTATGCGCCTCATCTAAGTACACAAGACAGGAGCCCAGTTGATGTGAATAGGGTGAAGTCTGGAGTAGCTCCGTATGGCCTCTTCTATCCAAGACGCAGACTTCGTCATCGTCATTAACGTATATGACGGCTTGTGTTGAGTCGTCATCGTGACTCATTTCGAGCCATGCCGTTGCGACTTGAAAATTGTTCATTTCAAGTACTTGAGCTCCCACGTCAAGTATCACGCGGACCTTGGGCCTGAGCGTTGACACAGTTGCCAAAAGGTGCTGGGCATCTGATTCGGCAAAGTCCACCCTACTAGGCATCGGGTGCACTGAGTTTTCGTCTCCCAAGATGTGTTCTAACACTAAAGCATTGGTGTGTCTTTGAGCAGGGAGGTCCAGTTGTTGGATGTCGAGAGGCAGAACATGCTGCGAATCGTTCGTTCCGCTAAATCCTGTCGTGGGGTTGGCTTTGGGTTCAGCAAGATCCCAGCCAGATGCCGAGATCTTTGATGGAAACTCCCGTATTTCTTTAGGGAAAACTAAATGCGATAAGAAGTAATCAATTGCACCCTTAGAGTACTTCAGATGAGGGAACACCGAGTGTATGCACTGATAACGATCTTTAAGGTTGATACCAGCTAGTGTTCGGAAGGAATTGGGAAGGCTTGGAGCTGAATTAATCCATTCAGAGAATTCTGCTAAGGCCTTGTCTGAGTTGATAAGGTGTTCGAAAGAGCCAAAGAGGTCGCTATCTTCCAAGCCTCCGTAGTAGTAGCTTAATGAGGTTAGCACAAGTACGGCGTCAGGGTGACTGAATTCAGCTCTTGGTGCTGGGCTATCCTTTGCCCTATACGGTACTGCAAGTCTAGATTCCGGAGATCTATTCCATGTTAGTCCATAATTAACCCGCCATCGTTTGGTACGGAGAGCAAATGGTAGAATACCACCCGCAAATAGACCTCGAAGAAGTAGAAGTGTGCTTTGGGTAGACTCGGTCCAAAAGATACCGTGAACATTTTTCTCTACAGATAGTATCTCATTTTTTTCCAACTCGAATTTAGTCATGTAGTTGTAAATAGCTTTCCTGGAAAGCTCTGACTGATGTGCAACAGGGAATCCTGGAAATCCATATTTGCAAATCAAACTTGCTACCCTCTTCATTAACATGTCTTCTGCATCAGATTGAAGTATTCTTATCCTGGGGTACTTTCCAAGTTGGCTGTCTTCAATGTCTAGACCTCTAGATAAGTTAATCTCTCCGTCTTGCTTTAGCTCTTTTGCGGCCTGAGCTAGAACTTTTAGTACCCGGTGGACTATATGCCAGCGCTCGGGACTCAGTTCAATATGCTGTTGCGACCCCATAGTATACACAAGTTCGAATTTAACGCTAAAGTTCTCATCGCTTTCATCAACAATGTCCCTGGATTTGGTGTTGAACAAATGCTGCGTTTGAAGTAGGGCGCGTCCGAGCGTTTTCTTTCCAATCTGAGCGCACTCGATGCCCATAAGTCTGAAAGATAACACGTGTTCCGGTTGAACTAATAGAACACCACGATTCGCTATGCACTCCTTGCAAAGTCTATCTATCGCCTGAATGTCTGCTGGGTCAAGTCGCAGAGCACGTGAAAAGGGCATTCTGTAAATCCGACGGCCTAATAAGCCACCAAGTTTGGCTATGAGCATGGAGGCCATTTGCTTAGATTGAGGCTTGCCGACGATTACCCGGACGAGGCGGTCCCCATCTGCTACGCTCGTTGCAACGATTGGAACGATAACCGAAGACTTGCCTTCGCCCATGTTGAGCTGCATGACTGCATTCTTTGCCGATGGCGGATTTCTCATTGTGCGAGCAATGTCTTCCTGAACCGTTCGAATCAGAATTCCACTTTCGACTTCCAAAAGAACAGACTCTGGAAAGTTGAATGGATCCCAATTCTTGTGGCCAACATTTGAGAGCTCCACTACAAGATCAAAACTGCTGCCTGAGAGCGCTAACAATCTTTCCGCGCGTTGAACTTCCGTGATAGCTAACGCATACTCTAGAATGGCACGCTTCCAGCTCTCTGTTAGTTTTTCCCATTTGTCGTACCGTAAATGTCCCAAGAAGAATGTAGTCGAGATTCGAGGCCACTGACAGATGCTGGCTGCTACTTTCTTAGCGTAGCCACAGCTAACATCGATAGCTTGCTCCATAGAAGAATACAGCCGAGAAGAGTTTCGTTCGCAACGCTTCAGATGTTCTTGTAATTGTTGTGTTGATGGTGGTGCCACACTTTCATAAGCCTGCTCAGATAGGGCCATACTGCTTTTACGTAGCTGTTTCGCGTAACTGCGTTCGTGTTCTGTAGCTGCTCGAGATTCTAGCTCATCAATCAGAGTCTTCAATCGTGTACTGGGACTGCGTGCCTTCAAGGGCAATTCTGTAGTTATTGCGGAACTGTTAAAACTCCCCGGAGACTGGATTTTAAATCCCATCCTGAAAACATCATTCTGGCCCACAAACCGACTATGGCATTGATAATCTGAAGACTGGATATAGAGCCTGTAAGATGAAGGAGTGACAGGGTGTTGATTAATTCTGCCTAGATGTTCTTGCAACTTGCATAGGTATCTGTAGAAGCGTAAATTGTCATGGCGCGCTTTGAAATACGATTTGACGTTAGCCATCACCTTTGTGCTGTCGAAGTATGTTGTGTACTGGCTGCTGGTCGGAGCTCGGGGAGTTTCACAAGGCCATTGGGAGTACAGATCACTTGCTACACTCTCACTAGCAGAATCCACGCTGTCGTTGTATTCCCTTTGCCTTCGCCACTTCAATGCATTCGAAGATTCACCCTGCAATCTTGGCAAAGCGTTTTCAGAACTTTTCGCCAGGCCCTTGTCGCATTCTCGAACTATGGATTTTACTCTATTTTTGGCAATATCAATTCCTAACTGCAGATTAAATGGACCCCCTGTGGGAAGAATCAATGTATCAAGATCGAAGCGGGTATACATTGAAGCGATAGTATGAATAAGCTCTATATCTGCCTCTTTTGCAAAGGCTACCGCTGATAGCCAAGTTAAGAAGCGGAACTTATTGTATTGCTGCGTTCCGTGGACAAAAGAGTCATGCATAACGAGAAACGATGAAAGCAGAGTCTCGGCAGAATTATCAAGCCATTTGCTATCGAAGCACACTTCGCTAGCTGGCATACGAAGTAGAATACCTTTAACAGCTGTTTGGTACTTCAATCTTTCCCAAAGAAGCCGTGAACGACTAACGAATTCTCTTGGGCTTACTACCACCCCTCGGCTATGAATAGCAGTAGCTGTAGTGAACACACGTTTTGCAGATTCAGAGTCGTGTTTCGTGTCTCTTGCTTGATACAACCCATCGTACTTCAAGGTATGGGCTTCTGCTCCGTACGTCGATGTCCGAAACGTAGATGCACGAATAGAATCTCGCTCTAGTAGATGTAATTCCGTGGTATCCACAGAAGGTGGTCCAATAAAAGCATCACCATAAAATATGCTGCTATCCTCTGACTGCTTGAAAATATCTTTGACGAGCGTGTAAAAGAGATCGTGTTGGGTAAGAGAGCTTAGCTTTTCGTCCCATTCGATTGTTTGCATGACGCGTTCTCTTTCGGGATAGAACCTTCTCTTTGGTGTTAGAGAGGCTATCTTACTCAAACTTGTCAGGTCATCGTTACTGAGAGTCTCGAACGATCTTATAGAGCCAGATCTTAGTATATCTATGGCTTGCTCGGTTCCAGTCCGATAGGTAAGTGGATCTGGTAGACAATACGATGTCAATGCGTGAAGATAGCACAACAATATCTTTTCTTTGATGTTGCCGCTGTCGACAAGCTTTTCAAGACGTGAATCTACACGATACGTTGAATGCCCTCGGACATCACCCAACTGTATGCTGACTCGAACATGCTCTTTGGTCTTGTGATACTGAATCGGGCCGTCGGGTATTACAACCTGACGCTGGTGTCGCTTCTCGGCATGACATAAGACAAGTCTATCTTTGAGCCCCACAAGTGTATCGATATTTTGACATTCGTCTATAACCATACGAGGATATTGTCGAGAGTGGAATAGACGCCCGCCTTGGTGGTAAAATCCAAGGCCTAGCTGAGGTGCCTCTACTTCAAGCAAGCCAGTTTTTTCCTGAAGATATATGTGGATACTCATAGGCATAGCAACAGTCGAAAACAAAGAGTTGATAGTTCGTGCTGAGTTGCTTTTGACCGATACTAGGCTTTGCTTGTTCTTAGACAGTCGCCACGACTTGCCCGATTTAGTTAGTGACCAGACATCTGAGTCGGATGACCAAGGATCTGTAGCAGTTCGGAATTCAATCGAACCACTATTTCGATGATACCAATGGATATGATCCTCAACAAAGAAGTCTGGGAAAAAGCTGTGGAACACCCGCTTTGGTACTAAGTCCCATTGCTGATCACCTTTCATTGCATTCAAGAGAAGATCCGACTCTGACCATGAAAAAAAACCATCACGATTAACTTGCAAACCTAGACTGATTGTGTTACCATGGTACTTGTCTTTGCACGAGAACTCCATGCCGGCTAGAGTTGCAGGCACAGCCTCGAGAGTAGATCCGCCGAAAAGGGCAGGGTAGCTTGAATGAGAAGAATACTCGGAAGGTAGTCTTGCAAGCGGTCTGCCATCTACAAGGAGCTCGAAGGTCAATAGGTTGATGTGTACGACAACCGACAGGCTGTTAGAATTTTGTGCGGTGGTGCAGTAAAGCCAGTGCTGACAAGGAGCTGCAGATGGGTTCCATTGGCTTCCGCTCACAAACCCTGGCCACGATTTAGATATAGCGACGTTCAAGCAAGGGCTTTCCAGTCTTGTAATCTGTTTTTTCAAGGAAGGAGCTGCTCTATAAGACAGCTTCCGCCATCTGTGTAGTAGAATATTTCTTAGTCCATTCTGCTCCTCCTTCCGCGACTCTAAAGAGTGCGAACACTCTTGGACAGACACTGAGCTTTGAATGTAGATTGAAGCTTCGGACGATATAGCCAGTAATGGCTCCAGAAACTTCTGATCTATATCGAAAGTGCCAAGACACACAAGAGCAATGTCAATCGAAGCTACCATTAAATCAGTTTGCTGTTGATCATCGTTTGTGTCACGAGCTCTTCCGCGAACATGCTTCATCCAGTCGAATGCAATCTTTCGTGCAAGCGCTAAAAACTCTGTACAGCTTTTCTGCACTTCAACCGAGCTTGTTGTGGATAGAAGCCTCGCTGCGAGGTGAACGAAACTAGAAAGCGCGCGCCACGACTCCCAGTTCTCCTTGATACCGTTAACCCGCATTGTTAGGCACTGTACCAATGGAATGCCAAAATTTTGCATGTTGAGTTGCTCATGGCTATCTCTGATTTCATTTAGTCCCTGCGAAGGACCTGCTTGGTAGGCAACCTGAAGCAGTAAAATATGGGTTTCCAACTTGCCAAAGTCGAGTGACAATGCTGACAATTGAGTTAGAATGTTAGTCCATTGAATCTTGTAACCTAGCGGTACTGAACAGTAAGCGTCGTATTCAGTGAGTGTCATGTGAGTCGGGCATCTGGCTCGTGTTGCTATAGCTATATTCGGGCTTAACTCGTTCGAAAGTAGAGATGGTCGCCAGAGGAAGCGCTTTAAGGTAGAGGATCGCGTCGGCAAGGTATACGAACAAGATTTCGGAATTTCTTCCGTAATGTTGGGGGCTGTGGCATAAGCATTCCTGGAGCAGTCGTAATAGTGAAAATTGAGTCCATTTTTAGGACAGACCTCTGCTTCGGTTGCAATGGAGACTAGCTTCCGAGACCTATGCGTACCTCCGTGAGCTTTGGTACTGGATCTCAGGATGAGACATTGCTGTCCATTACCAGACTCGAGAAACTCTGAAAGACCGTTATAGGCACTCAAAGTGAACTTAGTATGAGGATGACCTTTGTCAAGGTATTTGCATTTCATCACATCCATCAGCAGAAAAATTGTCGCATCACGCCAGTTTTGGAAGGGCAACGGAACCATAAGCTCGAACACCACACATTTTGCTTTCGTTGGATTAGAAGGTAGCGGCCATTCCTGAACTTCAATGTCAAGTTCTCTGGCTTCTTCGTAATATTGATGTCGTTTACAGCGGTTGTAAATGTGTTCATCCTGCCAGATGCCGAGATGTCTGTTAAAAGCCCTTTCAAAGTCACAAGAGCTCTTACTATAATTTGTCATGAGCTGACGGTACTGATTTTTCTTTCGGGTCAGTTCCTGTTGCTTTGCAAACTTTTCGGCTCGCGCTTTTTCTTCAATCCTGGAATGAAGTTCTTGGTGCTTGTTAGATTGGTCAAAGTATCGGCCCCCGAACGTTGTTGAAAGCCCAAAGTCGCCAAAAATATTGGGCATCTGCGACTTACATTCACGCTTACGATCGAGTAAATAGAGCTCAATATTCTTTAGTCTATAAAGCTGTGATTGGAATGGCAGCAACAGAGACTCAAAAAGCTGTACAGGTATGCCTGGATCATAATCACGTAGGAGGCAGTAGATCTTACAAGCTGACTCATCGCATGCAGTCCATAGCTCTAGTATG
>JANIPN010541157.1:0-12274 GCA_027478595.1 Erythroxylum anguifugum
GTTCATCCTCAGCTTCTTCTTCTTCTTCTACTTCCTTTTTTGTTCCATTGCACCATTCCCTGTCCTACCCTAGAACGGTCGACAACCACCTCGACAAGCCAGAGCGATCGAGCGTGGCTTCAGAGAAAGAGAGGGATATACTACTATACACACAGACTGACTGAGGTACCAGCGTGCTGTGCGTGGTGTCTGTGTGATACACCAGGGCTCCCCAAGCCATCATACCGGCTCCGTGAGATCAAGGACCCAGACCCTCGTCGTGCTTTGCGACACGGTCCCCCACCTCATCCTGTTCCTCCTGCTCCTTCAGCTCTTGCACTTCATCTCTCCGTGCCTTGTGCCACTTCCTGCCGCAGCGTCACTGCCGCCGCCGCCGCCGCTGCTGCTGCTGCTGCTGCTGCTGCTGCTAGCTAGCTACTGCTGCCGGCAGCCCTGCGACTGCTCGATTGCTTTGCTGTACTGTTGCTTGCTGCTGCACGAACGAAACCAGCCAACAAACGAACGGGCAAGCGGGCGAACCGAACGAATCAACCTCGCAAAAGCAAAATCCCGCGCGTGCGCGAGAAAAAGAGCGCACAAACAAAGCCTCGTTTCATCGTCAGAACTGTTCGAGATTCTGTCGAGGTAGCCCTCCGTCTGTCATCTTCGCCGTTGTCGAAAACACCCCGGTTCACGCGGGCCGAGTCATTACTTGTCGACCTTCCTCAATGCCTCGCTCGGGAAACATCTAAAGAAAGCAAAGGCCTGAAGACGAAGATTTCTGAGCTCCGTCCCGCCTGATCTTGATACACACGCTTTTTACGCGCAGTTCGGTCATTCGCTACGGTTCCTACATGATCATTATCGTCTTCACTACTACTCGCCAACCGATACCACCACCACAACCCCTCGCACCAAGCCCCAGGGCTACCGGAGCTCTTACATAACCTCCGTACCTACCGAGATAACCTGTTGCGCCGCTGTCATCCTCCTCGTTGGGGCCTCATCGTTGTCGTCGTTGTACAAGCCTCTAGATCCTCGCCTCGTCGCCCCCGTTGCTCTTCGTGTCGAGAAAGATAGAAGAAATAGAGACACAGGCACAACCCACCCTCTCCTCTTCCCCCCCGCGAGTGACATCTTGCTTTTATGTCGTCGGAGATCAAGTTTCCTTCGCCCACTGCGCTCCTCGGACCGTCGGCCAACTCTGTGACAAGTTCTACTCTACCTCTCACGCGGCCGCTAGCTTCTCCAAAAGCAACGTCCTCGCAGTCTGGCAATGCCAAACGAAAAGCGCCTCCGACGAAGTCCAAACAGCCTAAAATAAAGGCAGATCCGGTCAACAAACCAAAACAGTCCAAGAGCCGAAACGGTACGTATCCTCGAATGGATCATCATTGTCGTCATCATCACCATCATCACCTCTATAATAGAGTTACCCATTCCTACCACGACTACCGTTGTCTATAAGTTATTATAGTCATGCTCTACCTCATTCTCTTCTGTAACTCCCGTTTTCATTCCCGTCGAGTTTCTCCTTCGAAACTATTGCACGCCCGTGCCAACAAAAGATCGCAGGTTGTGTTACGTGCAAAAGCAAACGACTAAAATGCGACGAGACCAAACCTACCTGTCAGCAATGTGCGAAGCGGCAGGTCCCTTGCGAGGGCTACAGAAAAGATTGGAAATGGAAAGAATTCAACGAGTCCATGGTCATAAACAAAGCGCCAGCGCCTGCAAAACCGAAAAAGGGTACGCTTCATTTTCGTTCCCCACAGCCCCTTTCCACGAATCTATATTATTTCGAACGAGATATAATTCTAACGCATTGGAAATCAAAAGCTCCAGCTAGGCAAGATTTCCCTACTCCGAGTTCTCAAAGTCCCACGGCATCAGAAGGTACAGGCTCGACGGTAACTCCAAATACCCTGTCAGATACACCCAAACCCGTTCGCCCTTTGTCGCCGGTGTATTCGCCGCCAAATGATGACATACAGCATCAGTCACCGAGGCAAGAATCCCAGATCCCTCAACCTGAACCTGTTCGTTCCCATCGGCCATTCCCTCTTGATCTCAGCATGCAAGACGTAGGAATTCCATCCACCACAGCAACCGGCTTGACACCGTCTCTCGCTGACCTGTGTCTTCCGCCTCACATGGCTCTTCCTATCGCGCCATCCTTCATGTCCCGACCTGGTGTCGAACGATTTGTTTCGTCAACAAATGATACGGACAATTTCTCTAGCAGAATGAATGCACCTAGCCTGTCGGAGTTCGGCATGTACGGTGTATCTGAAGCTACGAAGGTTGACAGCATTGAAGACGAGGACATCGAAGAGGTTTTGAGAACTCCTAGCAGCGGTCAGCTTACGCGTCAGACGACTATGACTAGCTTCGACTCATCCACGGGGTTTCCAGAGTTCGAAATACCAGAGGTTTTCTTGAATCGACAGCCGTCATTTGACTCGCACAGCCCAGAAAACTTGATGAAGATATTTCATCATAGTACCTGTGGTGTACTATCCATGCGCGACGGAGAGCTTGAAAACCCGTGGAGGAATCTGATCTATCCGTTGGTGAAAGAGTCACCCGCTCTATTCCATGCCATTGCGTCGATGGCTGCATTCCATAGCTCAAAACATCAACGGGACATGAAAGTTAAGGCTCTAGAGCATAGGGCCCAAAGTATCGAACTGCTCCACAGCGGCATCCAGGACATGCGGCCTGATATTGCGATCGCAATCACTCTAGTACTAGCTTTTGCCGAATCGTGGGACAGCGACTTCGCCGTGTCAACAGGCATTCACCATCTGCAAGGTGCCAAGTCCTTCCTTAACAGCGCGTTAAGCGCTCCTCTACTGCACGACACTCCGCCCGAGATATCGAATCGCACCCGTTTTCTCTGCAACACATGGGTCTATATGGATGTCATTGCGCGCCTGACGACTCTGGAGAGCGATGACTCAGAGGACTTCAACAGCGCCTTATCTACTTCGTACAAGCAGTTCGGTGGTCTGCATGAGGTCGACCCGCTGATGGGCTGCGCCTCTACCATGTTTCCCCTGATCGGCCGTGTCGCGAACCTTGTGCGTCGGGTGCGATCCCGCTCAACAAACTCCATTCAGATAATCCAGCAGGCTGGGGAACTCAAACGGCTCCTTGATGACTGGTCCCCTCCCTATCCCTTCTCAGAACCGGACGACGAGCAGTGTGACCTTGATGCAGCCCTTCAGACGGCCGAGGCTTACCGCTGGGCCACCCTCCTGTACCTGCACCAGGCCGTGCCCGAGA
Source organism: Erythroxylum anguifugum (assembly GCA_027478595.1). Classification (NCBI taxonomy): domain Eukaryota; kingdom Viridiplantae; phylum Streptophyta; class Magnoliopsida; order Malpighiales; family Erythroxylaceae; genus Erythroxylum; species Erythroxylum anguifugum. Next base: position 3,268 of record JANIPN010541157.1, read on the forward strand.
TCCCTAGCCGCACGAGCGGTCAGCTAGCCAAAAAGGCGCTGATCAAGCTTGCGCTTGTACCTCTCCACTCCCGTACCATCATCGTGCAGATCTACCCTCTCCTTGCCGCCGGCTGTGAGGCCAGCTCCGGAGAGGATCGCGAGTGGGTCAGCGACCGCTGGGATGCCATGTCGCGCATCATGAACATCGGCAATATCGACCGCTGCCAGGAAGTCGTGCGCGAAGTCTGGGATCGCCGCGACGTCTTCGACATCGAGATGCGCCGGCTCAGAGAGAATCGACGCTCCGGTTCTTCTGGAAGCGGCCGTGGTGGAGTATTTAACTCTCCACCCGGCAGATCTGCGTTCATGGCTGCGGCACCGACGGCGGGGGATGTACAAACCGATTTTGGGGCGTGGGGACTAGCAAGTTTAGGTAGAGGCGGCCCGGGCCTAGCAGACAGGGACGTGGACATGCTCGGTGGTGCTAGCAGTAATTCCCACTCTTCGTGGCAGGGACAGGAGCAGGGAAGGGGTAGGCGCGAGCACGTAGATCCCGAGAGTTTGAGTCCCGGCGACTTAAGGAGGCATCGGCCCAGTAGTGTGAGAAGGGAGAGGAGCGAATCGCGTGAAACCCGAGAAAACATGCTCGCCGAGCGTACTGTTAGGGGCCGCCAGCATTGGATAGGTGTAATGAAGGACTGGAATTGGGAAGGTAGGCTTGAGCCGTCTGCGCTAGCGTTTGATTTTTTCGTCTCTTTTTCCAAGTTGTTGACCCTTGTCCATCTTTGCTTTTGTGAACTAGTGGAGTGATACTAATGAAACCACGCAGTTCTTCTCGGATAGCCCCGAAAAGAACCTATTCCACTCTCGGTGGTAGATCTTAGGCGACCAAACGAACGATACAATACCGGCGAGCATCAAGTAAAGAGCATCTAATCGGCGCAGACTGGCAACCCATTTCCTATTAGTTTTGATATATTTATGTCTCTCTGACTCTCTTTATTTTTTACCCCAGAGGTTGCTTTTTCGCAACACTCGTGATGATATAACGACGTTCCGAATTTTTGTTTCATTTTGCAGACCGAGTATAGCGTACGCGTTTGCGTACCTTCTACTCGGGTCAACAGCAATTTTTGAAGCTCTTGGCAATTCGACGGTGGCTTGGGCTTGGACTGTAACATCGACAGAAAAAAGGTAGAGAGAGTCTTCATTGGGATTTCCCAATCTCTTTCTAAAGCATTTTGGTTGTTCTAATTGTCTACGAACTTATAACGGATGCTGGTTTGAGGACGACACTTGGGACGGGGCCAGGTATAGATGGATTTATATGGGCATGGGATACGGATGGGATTAATAAATGAGTGATTGTATATTTGGATGGGGACGAGCGAAAGCCCTGGTCATCGTCTACTCGGAGATCATCACATTGTTTGTGTGATTGATTGACGAGAAAGACTGGATCTTGAAGTTTTTTTGTTCTTTTTTTGCGATGCATTTTTCCAGTATACGTTTTGGATCGTTTCCTTGTTTTCTTTTTCTTTCCCACATCATATCTCTTGGGAACTACTCACGATAGCTGCTGGCTTGGTATCGTGGACGCGCGCGCCGTGGGTGTTGTTTTATCTCTCTCGCTTCTACGGATTATTTCGGTATGTCTTATATATCCGGACTTCTCTTTACAACTTTGGACGCCAAAGCAACTTGGCCGGTTTCTGGGTTTGGTTTGGAGCTTTAAGTAAAGTTTGGAGAAAGGGAGCGTGTATGGATTGAAGGTACTTTTGAAAAACTTTTCGGATTATTATTATATAGATACCTTTGTCTTTGGTTCTGGGGAAAGGGAAAGGAAAAGGGGCGTTATTGGGATTGATCCTGGATTTGGGTCTTGGAACTGATAGACTTATGGTTAGAGGGGGTATCGGGTATCGAGGGTATAGCGATGGGTGAGAGGCACGGAGATGGGTTCTACCTAATTCCACGAGCAGCTCCCTTATTGATATTCCATGAGCAACGTTCCATAGCAACGTTTCCGTGGTCTAGACTCCATGTGCAGCTTCTTCATTCTCCCATGTGCAGCTCGAGCCGAATTGGGCTTTGCGTTTATTTTTGTGACTGTCAAGGTGGCGATTATTGCTGAGGGTTTAGGGCTTTGTATAAGTCATGGAGGACTGAACGCGTCGGACTTTGCGGAGGAGACGATGGTGTTGGCGCAGATATTCACAAGTTCCCCTGCCTTATCCTACTCCTTTGTCCCCCTTTTTTTTTTTTTTTTTGTTTTTTGTCCTACTGCGGAGTCTGATCTTCTATCTGGTCGTGGATTGTTCTTTCAGTTATCATAACCTTTGTCGATCGATTCTTTCATTGTTGTGGCAACTATTGGATTCATGTTATAAAGCGAATCATTGTTATCTGGCAACACCACCATTGGGATCTTGTAACATTATTGTGCATGGCTGAATGACATGCTTGTTCTGGGGACAATGATTTTTTCGCTTTGATTGTGTACCTTCAGAAAAACATGATGAATAGACTGCAGAGATCAATTTGTTTCGGAACGCAAATGATTTATATAATATGGACGCCGAGTCCACTCTTTGTAGTCCTCAAACGCTTGTGTTTATACAAACCGGTACCTCAGCTTCAATACCTTACTATTCTTCAAAAATCACTTACTTTGCACCAAAAAAAACTCGAAAATCGAAAATGTCATTCCATTTGGAACAAACTTCGTCGTCCCCTGACGGGGACAACGAGGAAGCCGCTCGCTTTACCCGACCTAACTTCCCTCCGCCCAGCACACCCTTCGTCCATCCAATCGTCATCCCACCCCAGTCAACACCCTCCTCACCCACCGCCACCGCCACCACCACCGCCACCCTATCCGACATCACATCCCACCACCCCCACCACCACAGCACCCGCCCGCACACAATCCCGGACCAACCCCTCGCTGCCATCCCAAGCCTAGACAGCAGCTTCAACCCGCCCCCCCTCATAGGCCCAGCCTTCATCCAGCAGCGCTGGTCCTTCCGCGGCAGACGGGCCTACGTGCAGCTCTCCCCGCACGCCGCAACCTGGCTGTCGCTGATAACCCACGGCTTCGCCGACTTCTACCTGCCCGAGACCCCCCCGGCGGCGCGCTCCTCGTGGGGCTACGACGCCAGCGTGCCGGTCGTGCCGACGGACTGGGAGGAAGGGGGTGGCGACACGACGTGGCTGCAGGACGCGGTCGCGCGGTACTGGCAGCTCTGCGCGGAGAATCCCAGGCTGGGGCTGACGAGTCGGGTCTGGCGGTTTCCCGAACTGACACCCGAGCAAGAGGAGGGGTGGAGGGCCCGTGGCGTGGAGCCGATGCCGCCGGCGGGGGAGTTTGCTTTTATGGTGCAGAATCCCGTGGCGGCGGAGTATTTTGCCGAGGTGGTTAACAGGCGGAGCGTTCAGGAGGCGGTGGTGGAGGCGCTCAGGGAGGGGAATGAGGAGGGGAGGAGGATGATGTTGGAGGGGTCTATTACAGCGTTGGCGGAGATTGGGCGGTCGTTTGTGGGGATGGACATGCCCCGGCCTGAGGGGAATCAGGGGCAGGGTATGGTTCTTGGAGAGGTGGGAGAAGGTGGACCAAGTACGGTGAGGCGTCTTACACGAGCTGTTCCTCTTGTTGACTCGCCTACTTCGTCTCGGGGTGATCCTGAGGATGAGGCTCTTCCTACTTTCAGCGAAGCAGAAGCTGCTACCGCTTGGGCTTTCAGGTGAGTCTCACTGGACCAGCCTTCGTTTCTTTTGTCTCGATGTTTTCTTTTGTAACTGACAAGCGTTCTGCAAGTCCAGATCACGTCATTTTTTTATACTGGAAGTTTTAAACGGTAAGTTCGATCTTTTTGCTCTCTTTCTTTCTTTATCATCTGTGTTCTTTAGAATTGGCGTTCATTGTTAGTTTCTAGTCATTCGAGTATTCAGGAGTAGGCACTCAATAATAAGTCATATACGCTCCTTTATTAAAACTTGGCATCAATTTCATATTAATTTGTTTGATTTGTAAAGTAACTCTGGGCCGTCGGCACAATTAGACAAAGCGGTCTGATTTTTTAGGTGAGGTTACCAGGAACAAGAATTAGGCCGTAAGCGGAAACCAACTCCCGTGTGTAGAACATTGAAACACTATTCACCGAAACGGTAAGATGCTTGCCTAGGCTGTTGTCCATCGATGGCATCCTGCTAAAGACATTGGTTTCTGTTTGTTTTGCCTAAAGTGGTAACTTCAATCACTATTTCACCGTTCCCAAGTTCGTTGTTTGTCACGATAGTCGATGCCTGACTTTTCTTCGAATATTCGAACACGCCTATCGATGATGTGATAACGGAGGATCGCTTCCGGATATAACGCACGATTGGGTAGTAGTAGAGGTGTTTACTACACAAAAACACAATGATTCTCAAAAATAAACAAACACAGCATCAAGTTGGAAGCAGGACGTTTTACGGAGAAAAAAGGGGGGGTATATTTTTGAACATTTCCAAACAACACAATATCTCGCGCTCTCTCGATACACCGTTTGGACAGACTACCAAAATAAACACCAGCATACTCGCAGGATTTTTTGTTTGGGTATCATCCTTAACAACAGCAATAGACAATGGCCGCCGCCGTCACTTCCATCATCATCGCCAAATTGACAAGAACAAAAAAAACAATGCTCCCTGGATTTTGACAACATGAGCCACCGACAGGAAAACATGTCCCCTCCCCATTCTGTAATGTGGCAGTAAATAAGAACCCCCAACATAAAAGCATAACTAAACTAACGAAAAAGCATTAAGATACTAAGAAAACTCGTCGACAAATTTTTTTGAGTGCAAGGTTCTTCGTCACCGGAATAAAAACAACTAAACTCAGATTGTCCCTCTTTTGCTATCCAGAGATATATCGATACTGTAAAGCCACGAAAAACTTTGTTCAGGGCATTTTCTGTCATGTACAATAAATAGCCAGTAACGTTCAACTGACCGCTGGTGAAGTCCAGTGTTTCTTGATGAAGACTATCGCTCAGTTGAAGGGTATGGTCCCTAGGAACTGGGATTAGACTTCGACGGCCAGTTAAAAAAGGAAAAGAGGAACCGGAACTATGGCGCCGTCTGTGCAGGAAAGAAGCCGATGAGAGAACAATCCATCCATGCTCTGCTCGTTAATAGGCCAAATAGAGGCAATCTCAGCCCCAATGAGCAAGGTCATTGAAGGTATAGACCTGCGACACCCTGTTAGCTAATGAGATACGTATAAAAACAATACCATGAGCTCCTATCCTCTCCATTCCTTTCAGCTTTCATTCTCTCTCGCATATTCACCATGAAACGGGCAAATACGGACGAAAGAAGTAAGACAACCAATTCTACCTTCCATTTCTTCCTGTGTAACAAGACAGAGTAAGACTAAAGAAGAAAAAATCGACTCACCATATCCCTCCAACCTCCACCCGCAAACGCTATTTCACTCTCTCCACGATCCTCAAACCCAAACTGCTCAACATAAAACGGCACCATATTCTGGTGTGCCAACAAAACCGCCTGGTCAGCTATGCCGGCGCTCTCCATGCGCTGTAGGTAGGACCTCAGCACGGTCTTGCCAAGCCCGGCTTTCTGAAACTGTGGGAGTACTGCAACGCTGTGGATGGCGATGGTTCGACCATGCGGATGATGACCTGGTGCCGAGGAGGGCTGGTTGGCGGTGGGCAGGCCAGTTGAGGTGGATTTGGGTGGTGGAGGAGGCGGCTCTTTGGCCGGGACAGGGGGGGGAGAAGAATAAGAAGAAGAAGTAGAGGCCGGATCTGGAATAGGATCTGTTGCTGTTGTTGGTAGTAGGTCTGGAGTGGCGGACGCTGGCTTGAAGCTTGATGGGAAAGCCATGCTACCTTCTGTAACGCGGTCGGCGCTCGTCATGGTGCCTAACACGTGCCCGATCAGCAGGTATTTGTGATTTGGCTTGCTGCTATCTGGCGCGCGGCCGGCGGCCCAGGCTGGCTCGGATTCCGGGGCGGCTTTCTGGTGGGTGCTGCTGAAGATACCAAGGCTGAGAGACGGGCACGCAGTGAGCCGGTATTCGAGCTTTGTGCAGGGGAAAGGATTGATGTTAGCTCTGAGGTCTTCTAAAGAGAAAAGTATATGTTTGAAATCTTAATAAAGTAAACACGAAGGGGAAAGAAAGGAGGGGGCCGCGATTGTGGAAGTGCTTCGAAGATAAGAACTATGCTGTGTAATGTGTATATGCATGCATGTGCATATGCAAAAGGAGGTCGTTAATGAATGGAGATGTCATTATGTTGTTTGGTATCTGGGCAATGATATGACTGGCGTCAACACACGCCGAGATGTAGAGGTCAACTATATCCAAGGAGACTGGTCTTCATAGATCCACAGATCAAAAGAGTGACCTAGGGCAAGGATATAGAGATGTTATGAGTTACATGTATGGGCAAGGAAGAGCATGCGACCCTAGTGAAGGGCGATTTGTGCGTACATGAATATATGTATGTAACATGCGTATCATGTCCAATCTGCGACAAAAGCGGCTTTCAATGTACCACTACGAGGACAAGTAACGGCAAGGTGCTTTTCGTGTGCATATGCCGTCTTACTCTGCTTGCGCGTCTTCTGCATTTTGATAAAATACGTATGAATCATTGTGTAGACACAGAGAACCTCAAATCTAACATGTCTCGTGAAGGAGAAGAAGAATAAAAAGATTTGATATTGTTTCGACAATGAAACAGTTTGACATTTGGACAAAATCAACAATGACCACAATAATCAGATAGTTCTTGGGAGATTCAATCAAAAAATCAAGGGAAAGAAAAGAAAGAAGAAAAAAATCAGCATACCTTCTCTCGACTCGCCCTCTCGTTCTCTGGAAAAGTGGCATGCTCGAGCGCGACGCAGGCATCGAGGTCTGAAATGGATAGGGCCTGTACGATGGGGTGCAGATCGTCGCCGCGGCGAAAGGCATTGGACAACTGTAGCTCACGATCGTTGAGCTCCTGGTCGGCGCCACCATAGATGGCATACTCGTATGCTGGCGGATCCATGTCGTGCTCGTACTCGTGCTCATCCTCCCCGTCGGCGCCACTGCTCCCTCCTTCTTGGTCGTTATCGATGGTTAGATTACCGCTACTGCTGCTGCTGCCGTTGCTGCTGGGATTGCTACTCCTTCTACCCATGTTCATGTATAATGCGGAGCTTGAGGGGTCGTGTGCGCTATCATCGGGCTCGGGGCTATGAGTCAGTCGGATGGCGCCGTCGGCGGGAGGTGCAAGTTCGCGAGGCATGGTGAGGGGTATTGTGTGTGTTTATTTTAGGGTGCTAGAATTGTTGCATGTGCGTACGCGTGAGGATCGTAATAGTCGTTGAATTACCAGACGAAGTGGAGAAGCAGAAGGAGAGCAAGGCAATGGAGATGAAATAGAGGAGAAAAAAGGAGAGAAGAAAAGAAGATCCTCTGCAATAGACAACGATAGAGCGACACCCAAGGAATGCGGCGGCTGATCCTTTTGTTTTCTCCTGTTCAGCTGCGGTAGCGAGAGTCGAAAGTACGTCTTTTGCGCCGCCCAGTTGAGTGGGACTGATGAAAAATGAAATATAGAGATGGACTGATCGCAATGGTATGGATGCCGGTGATGCTGGTTTTATTTATGGAAAACGATGACGACGAAGCTGCAAGCGAGCGAGCAAAGCCGACTGGAGGTGGTGGTTGTGGTTAGTAGAAGTGGAGATGTTTACATGAAATTCCTTGTAGAAATTGTTCTCTCTTCTCTTACACAAACACACACACACACGCAGTCTCTCTCTCTTTCTTTCTCGCTTCTCTTTGGTATGGTGTTGCGTTTTTTATGTTCTCGGCGTCCCTCCTTCCAACTTCGGAACGTGGGGGTCGTGGTGGAGATGGTGATGATGGCAGTAGTGGGGTTGAGAGCGACTTCTGGTCTGTTTCCTTCTCTTTTCCGATGCTGTCACGGAGAACAAAAGCAGGAGAGCAGTCGGGAGAAAGAGAGCGAGTTGACAACAGGGTAGACTAGACTTGGTCTAGAAATGGAGAAGAAGAGTAAGACGAACGAGAAGAAAAAGAAGCCAGAGCTCGAGTCCTGCAAGAAAGAAGTCACGAGGCGGTGCAAAAGTGATTATAGTCGTCAGAGCACAAGTAGATATTGCTATTAATTCCCTCGTAGGCCCCTTATGCCTGCCACCACTGCGCCAACGCCCGTTTCAGTAGCTCAGCAAGTCGGTCGTTCTCATGGTCTCTTGCTCCGGCGGTCAAGGTCGGTTTAGTTAGCTCGTCAGCCTTATAGAAAGCGAAAAGCAGGCTTCCGGCCGGGAGATGCCTAAGGTAGTAGTAAGTGGGCATCAGCAGCAGCAACAACAACAACAACAACAGCAGCAGGAAACTATGGTAGTAAAGCACGTTCTCGAAGGGACATGGTTTAGGTAGAGTTAGTTTGATTGCTTGGAGGGCGCCCGGTTGAGCACCAGCAGCAGTAGCAGCAGTAGCAGCAGAAAGTTCGGTGGGGATGATCGCGTGTTCCCTGGCCTTTTCTCTCTCGCGTGCGTAGGATAGGCTGCTCCCTCGTCCTCGTCCGCTTTGGTGTGTGCGTGCAAGCGTGCGTACATGCGTGGCCGAGCCTTTGTGGGCGAACTCTCGATCTCCCTTTTGGGTTTATAAGTCGTGCGTGTTCGAACGAGAAAATGAGCGAGTGGGTGTGTGCGTGTCGCATCCGGCAGTTGCTGGAAGTGGAAAACTCTATACTCGCTTCTGGTGTCGCGTGTCTCTGCCTCTCCTCCGTTGATATTCGATGCTATTCAAACCCATCCTGAGTAGACACCGCGGCAGATCATACTCACGTATACGTGTATGTGTATATGTATACCTGGTATATGGCAGATTCTCCATAAGAGGAATGAGAAGCCACACCTATAATATACGAGCGGTCTCTTGTCCTTGGACGATCCAACGCAAGTAGGAACCTTGCCCCCCTCCCCCCCTTCCCCCC
>JANIPN010541691.1:0-12268 GCA_027478595.1 Erythroxylum anguifugum
GCTCGAAAATGTATTTTGTTTCGTTTGTTTGGGCTTGTAAATATTCTTTGGATTTTTATTACTGAAAATACGATATGCATTATATGTGTGTTTGAGTTTCAAATATATATATAAGCTTGATGTTTGGTTTTGTTTGTCTTGTCTTGGGTGGCATCCATGTATCCTCCTAGGGGGTATTTGGGTGTTACAACATTTAACCCTTTACACTTAGTGATTAATGATATGAAAATGCTTAAGATACTTATTATAGTTTTCATATGGTTTTAAGTACAATTCAGATGTGATAGAGCTATAGTGAGTCGAAAGCATTATATTTAAGTCGTCTTCTTAAGATCACATTTAATTGTCTTTATAGAGCAAGAACGAGAAGGATTAGAGAAAGAGAAGACAAGAAAATACATAAAATGAAGATCATGAAGAGTGTTGAACCAGCTCACGGCCATGCATGATTTGTCATAGTTGTGAGACATCTCATGGCCATGAAAAAAGGTGTCATGGGCGTGACAAATGTGTCACGCCCATGACTCATTTTGAACTTACGGTCGTGAGCCTCAACTAAGGTGCCTCACGAGCATGACACTATCATGCACGCCCGTGAGACATTTACAGCTCACCCGAACTCTACTTTTTAATATAAAAACATTGTTTATGGGATGACATCAGGGGGATGAAATGTTTTGAGTGTTTTCAGCTGGGAGAGTTTCGAGAGCCTCAGGAGAGCATGAAGAGGGCAACAAGCTCTCAACCGTGAGAGACTTATGGAGGGGTAGACACCCCGACACCGATTCAGAGGTGCAATTGTCACCAATGACCCGATTAAGCATTTCTTTTATTGTTTGTTGTTCCTTCTTTTATGGATTGATTATGTCATCCTATGTTTAATGTTTGGGTCTTGTGTAAGAATGATTGAATGCTCTATTTGATTATTTTTATGTAAGAACCCATTGCTAGAATCAAATACAATATGTAATCATTGTTTTTTTTATTCATTTGTAGCGACTAATGGTTCGTAATCATTAAGGATAACATAACCTAGGTTAAATAACCCGAGCTTGTGTGATTGTTGCTTAGATGGGTCTATTTTCTCACTCATAAGGCGGTTGTCCGATTAAACTTAGCGAGCACCTGCTAGGTTATCTGATAGCTAGGGTTAACTAACGAGCTCTTCTTAATTAACTATAACCTAAGGAAAATCGAGATTAATAGAGCTTGTTGTTAATCTACTACCAATAGTCTAAGGAGAGGTAAAAGAACAACAAATCAATGAAATGTGTTTGATTAGAGTTTAGGCTAAGATTAAATCAAAGAACCACATCCCTAACGAATTCATCACTTTTCATCAGTTTTACATTTTTTCTTTTATTTGTTTGTGTTAGTCTAGTTTTGTTTTATTTTCTTATTAAACCAAAAACTCCCAAAACCTAAACATCAATTATTTTCATTTCATAAATTTTACACACTCTCTCTGTAAGATCAACTTAGACTCACAACTACTATAGTAGTAGGTCTAGTTTATTTTCACTAGCATTACGACGCACTACCACTGACTATGCATAATAACGCAATATTAATTTTGTAGTATAAAAAGGGAAATTAAGTGTCCAACTAGAGTATGTACAGATTTGAGACACGAATGGAGGTAGATTCTTTTCTCTTTTGAGAGCTATGAGCAACTAATATTCTTCCTTCCAATTTAAAAGGGATATTAAGTCCAGCTAACATGCATAAGCATTAATTAATCTTAGTAATTTTATTATTAACTCTCTTTCGAAATTACTATAGTATTCTATGTTTAAAGTTTGGTATTTATTTATGAATGATTTACATAGGTCTGTTAGGTTATTCATGTATGGATTCATTGTCAAAATCATGATTAAATCTTATTCATGTGTGGTAAAATAATGGTTGTGCATCATTAGGGATAACATAGCATAAGTTAAATGTATCAAGTGGTAGAGCACTAGGTAAAAAGACTCTCGAGGATGCAAGGACTATAATTGAGCATATTGCAGCAAACACTTAACAATTTGACAATCACAATGATTTTTGTAGAGTAAGTAAGGTAACCAATTCATACATAGAACATTGTTTAGATGAATTAACATCCTTTTTTAGATAGATTGTTATAGGGTAGGCATAAATGAAAGCTTACGGGATTTATGCCAATCTGAACCATTCAGCAGATGGGTGCCCAGCTTTACAAGAGGAAAACCTGGAGTATGTTAATACTGTGGGAGATAACCGATCGTGTCGTTTGAGCTTTAAAATTTATAAGTCTTCAGATACCGCAAGTGCACGGGTCGCAATTGTAGTATAAGAGTTGTCGATCCCGCGAGGAGAGGGATTAATATAATCCTAAAAATCTAAGGCTGAAAAGAGATGAAATTAAAAATAAACAATGCAACGGGAAGTAAATATGAGAAATGCATTCTACCAATGAAATCAGAAGTTAAACACGAAGGAATTAACAATTGAGCAATAAGCAAGTACAATGGAAATTAACCAAAGAATTTACCAAGTTATAAGAAAGGAGATTTTACTTATCAGTAATGCTAACCTAGTTAATTATGTGTTAATGGGGTGTCAGTTCTAGACGATCCTAAGGTTGATTACTCTCTCTCTCGAGTTATAACCATTAAACCCTAATTGGATTATGAAATTTGTATTATCTCAATTCACAAATTATCCAAAACCCTACTTAGATCTGAAGCACTCTAATAAACTATTAGAATATCACACGTTATCTCTCTCTACACAATTACCAATATGATTTGTCACGGTTTCTAATTAATCACTTAACTCTCATTAATCCGATTTAATCATTTTTCATTTAGTTTACCCTCTTAGTTTATTACCGAATTATGTAAGAACGCAATCAAATCACAGCATTCATCCAATAAACACAATCGACTAAATTATCATTAAATCAAAATAAAATCCCGAATAAGAGTTATAACATTATCAACATTCTACCATTTATCATCATACAATCCATCTTAACTTTATACATGAATAAAATTGAAACTAAAAGGAAATAGAAACTTAGAATGGACGATTTGAGAAGGTAGCAGCGTCGGGAAACCTCCTGATCTGGAAAGCACGTTGAGACCGCTTCTTCCTCCTCTCTCTTCCTCTTCCTCCTCTCTTTCTCTTCCTCTTTCTGTCTTAAGGTTTCCAAAAGTAATTGCACGAAAAAGCACTCCTTTTTTCTTCTCTTGTTGTTCTTTAAATAGTCTCTTATGTTTTGGGTAAGCCTAAAGCGTTTTTGGGGTCCGAAAGGTCTAAAAAGTCCCTCAAATCGTGAAGTTCGTAAGTGTATGTGCATCTGCCCGACGCAGGCCACAATCATGGGCCATTCTTGGAGCTTTTGTTACGATCGTAGGTCATTGTTTAAGCCGGAATGTCTTCCAAAACTCCTCCGTTCTTTGATATTGACCCTGAAACACTAGCAAACGTATCAAGGTACCTTAAAAACATAATATTTAAGCTCAAAAGCTTGTAATAACCCTAAAAACACTTAAAACACAAATAATTAACAAACTAACACAATTCTAACCTAAACACATACTAAATGAATGAATTAACGGCTAAACACATATCAAACTATGCCCTAAAACATGATGCAATTTACAATTATCAACATCCCCACACTTAAATATTTGCTTGTCCTCAAGCAAACAAAATAACAAACAACACAAAATCACAAAGCACACAATGCAATAATGAGACAATGGCTTCAACTTCATGAAACAAGTTTAACTTTAAACACAATCATTTAAGTTGTTCCAAATCATTAATATGCAAAATCCGTGTCTAGAAGATTTAGACTTAATATACATATTAATCAAAACTTAAATGTCAAGTTTCTTCACCCCTTTCAATTATGCACACACATTAATAATTATTTGGTCAATCAAACTTTGTAACTAATCCTAAGTACATTGTCATTAAAGGTTAAGTTGCTTACAAGTTTAGTAGGTTTTATTAGAAAACATTTTTTAACACTTTTGTGGATATGGACCTATTTTTTTTACACGGAGGCAAACATTGGTAATGAATGTCGATCCGGTTACTCAACTAAGTCATGCTTTTAGTAAGTTGCTTGGTTGGAATGTCATTATAGCCTTTTGAAGTGAAGGCAAACATTTGTGATGCGTATCAATCTTGTTACTTAACTACATCATATTCTTAACTGACTACTAGCTCTATTCATAACCTGAAGGCCGGAAGAATAGTTATTTATTTAAAATTTACAAACACATTTTTTCAATTAATTAATGTCTACCTTATTGCTTTAGCTACTCGTTTTCAAAAAAACATACTAGTAAAGTTACTTAGTTGAAAGACCTAAAATTATGAATGAATGTGACAACTTATAAGATGATAAACTAACACTGAATCCTAATTAACTTGCATATTTTAGCCAAAGAACCTATATCACTAATTTCGCGCGCTAATGGCTCTTCACAACCTAATAGATTATGCTCGAAATTAAATCGATTTCATTCAATTTAAGTCATTGATACATTCACACAATTCACAATATGCAACCTAAACACACTAACATAACAATATGCAAAATTCATATTCAAAGCAAAACACACAACCCTCCCCACACTTGAACAACACATTGTCCTCAAGGTAAGAAGGAGACAAACAAACACACATGGAAGGAAGTAGCATAAGTTTTAAAAAATAAAGACTAAATTTAAAAGAAAAGGTTTAGAAACAAAGCCTTACGGTGATGGAGGTGATGATGGTGAGGTGCTAAGACCAAATCCGTTGGACGCTCGAGATTGTTGTCTTATCTTAGAATTGCTTAAAGAGAGTGAGAGAATTAGTGATCCTAGATCAATTAAAATTTTATTTAAAATTCAAAACAACTCTAGCTGAACACAACAATTTCAATTAAACTAGTGAACATGCTAATTTATGGTCATTAGTTTGACCTTACATCCTTGGAGGTGTCTTTAATTGTTCGCACAGAAGGAAATCACTTTCTTGTCCTTGGGAATCACTCCTTTGAGATATAGTTTGCAACGATGCCTATTGACCTTAAAAGTTTCCTTGTTAGCATTTTTTAGTTTGAAGGCTCCATGATCAAAAACTTGAATGACCATAAAAGGTCCCTCCATTGAGATTTTAACTTCCTTGGAAACAGCCTCAAATTTGAATTATATAGTAGCACTACATCTCCTATCTTAAATTCCTTTTTCTTTAGATGATAATCATGTCATTTCTTTACCTTTTCCTTGTAGAGTTTGTCATTTTCGTATGCATTGTAAGGAAACTCTTAAAGTTCATCTAGTCGTAAAAAGTCATTTTTTTGCCTGCTTGTTTCCAATCAAAATTGAATGCTTTTATCGCCTAGTACACTTGATGTTCTTGTTCGACCAGTAAATGACAAGCTTTTCATATACAAGCCTATAAGAAGTTGTTCCGATAGGTGCCTTGAAAGCAGTCCTGTAAGCCCATAAGGCATCATCTAGCTTTATTGCCAATCCTTCCTGGAGGAGTTCATTGTCTTTTCCAAAATTCATTTCAACTCTTGGCTGACAACTTCCACTTGGCCACTAGTCTGCAGATGATAAGGTGTAGCCATGCAATGGTGCACTCCATATCTTTTTAGGAGGGCATCAAAAGATTTGTTGTAGAAATGTGTACCTCCATCACTTATTATCGTGCGTGGCACTACAAACCAATTGAATAACCGTTTGATGAACTTTTGCATAATCTTTCCATCATTGGTTGAAGATGCCACTGCTTCAGCCTAACGTGACACATAATCCACCCCCACTAAAATGTACATGTTCCCTATTGAGGACGGGATAGGTCCCATAAATTTGATGCCCCATACATCGAAGATTGCCACCTCTAAAATGTTGGATAAAGGCATCTTATCTCTTTTGGAGATGTTACCTATTCTCTGACATTGATCACATTGTGCCACGAAATTTTAAGCATCCTTAAATAGTTATGGCCAATAAAATCCACTCTCGAGTATCCGAGTTGCCATTTTGTTAGCTCCATAATGACCAGTATATTGACCTTCATGGCATTGTTTTAAGATATCCAACATTTCTTCCTTTGGAACACAACGTTGCATTGGTATATCTTACCAATGGCATTGCATTGGTATATCTTCCTTTGTTGATAAGGTAAATAAGAAGGAAGCTTACCAATGGCAACGTAATTTATAATATCGACAAACCATCGTGTAGCTAGACTTTCAAGCAACATCAGGTTTTTATTTAGGAAATTCTCATTAATATCTTTGCTTGGCTTGCATTCCGCTCTCTTTTTATCTCTCTCTTCTATGTCAAATTCCTGTATGAGTAGCACCCATCGACTGAGCCTTGGTTTCACATCCTTAAAAAAAAAGACATTTTAATGTCACGTGATCGATGAATACAATTACCTTTGATCCTAGGAGTTATGGTTGAAATTTATCACATGCGTACACTAATGCGAGTAATTCCTTCTCTATTGTGGTGTAATTAAGATGAGGTCCTACAAGTGTCTTGTTGACATAGTAGATCGCATGCAACCTTTTATCTTTCCTTTAGCCCAATACACAATCTATACCTTGGTCGCTTACACATAACCTCAAATGGAAGTGTCCAATCCGGTGGTGATAGAAATGGTGTTGATGTTAGTGCCTCCTTTAGTTTGTTGAAGGTAAGCATACACTTTTCATCAAATAGCAAGCACACATGCTTGACTAACAGGTTTGTCAAAAGTCTTGTAATTTGTGAGAAGTCTTTAATAAATCAACGATAAAATCCTGCATGACCTAAGAATCCTTGCACACCTTTTACATTGCTTGGTGGTAAAAGTTTCTTTATAACTTCTGTTTTTGCTCTGTCCACTTCAAATCCTTGGTGTGAGATTTTATGTCCTAGCACTATCACCTCTTGCACCATAAAATGTCATTGCTCCTAATTCAACACTAAATGTGACTCTTCACATCTTTGAACCACTTTGTCCAAATTGGTTAAACACATTTCAAAAGAGTCCCCAAAAACTAAAAAAACATCCATGAACACCTCCATTATATCTTCGATCTTATCAGCGAAAATAGACATCATCCATCTCTGAAATGTATTTAGGGCATTGCATAATCCGAAAGGCATCCGTCTGTAAATGAAGGTACCATAAAGGTAGGTGAATGTGGTCTTTTCTTGATCATCAAGGTAGATGAAGATCTGATTGTACCCCAAATATCCATCTAAGAAGTAGTAAAACGAATGACCAGCCACCTTTTCTATCATCTAGTTTATGAACAGGAGAGGAAAATGATCTTTTTTAGTCACTGTGTTGAGTTTGTGATAATCTATACACACTCTCCATCCTGTGACAATTTTTGTTGAAATTACTTCTCCAATCTCGCTTTCTATTACCATCATTCCACCCTTTTTAGGTACACATTGTACTAGACTGGCCCATTCAAATTGCGCATCCAACTTCTTCTTTTGTAATCATTGAGGAAAAGGAATCTTGGGTTGATATGGTAAAGGGGCGACATAAGGAGGATATTCGCTCATATCTACTTTTTTCTCCTTTTCTTGATCTTTCTCAACAAGAGGTAATGGCTCCTCTATTGTATTTGTGGGTGGTTCAAGTTCCTTCCCACTTCGAAGTATAATAACCTTTAGTTGCTCCCTCGGTTTTGTTCCTGAAGTGCTAGGAAGAATTCCCACATTTCGCGAAAAGAAAGCATTTGACAATTGGTTTACTTGAACCTCTGGATTGTGGATAGAAGAGGCATGATTCTATGTTACTTGTTCAAATATATCTTCCAGACTCTTTTGTGCATTGTCTAGGGTTCCAAGCTTGTCTAAGCTTTTGTCCAGTTTGGATTCCATCGAACTCAGTTTTGAAGTAAATCACTTGTTAATATAGAATTTACGTACAATATACAAAATGCACAAGAAGAGGGTTTGAATTGTGTATTCTTTTCATAAATACAAACACCTTTGATATTTCTTGAAAAGAACTTTTTTCAAACTATTAAATGAATACCAACAATGTTATACAAAAATAGCTACGTTGTTAAATTGCAAATAACTTCTATATACTTGTTTAAGAATAAGAGAAATTAAAGTGAAAGGTTAGAAGATAGACAGTGCGATTTTATACTGGTTCACCCCAAACCTTGGGCTACGTCTAGTCCTCAGATTTCGTCTGAGATTTCACTATACTTCTTAAATTTTACAAGTATTCTTTCCTTCCCTTTTAGAGCCTCTTCAGGTCTCTTACACCAAGTATTCTTTCTGTTGTCTTAGCCTCTTCAGGCTCTTAGCCTTTTCTTTCTCTCACTAGAAAGATATTGTGAGCTCTTTGTTACAGTAGAGTTTGCTCTCATGTATCGTACTTTGAAAACAAAATTTTTTTCTATATAAGTAATAATTTGACAGCTAAACGTTCAAAGTTATTCAGTCTTTGACTACGACTAGTATTTATAGCCTAAGTCTCCAACTGTTTCTTGTTTCTTGTAGAAACCATTATTCAGTTGAGTTCTGTAATTAACTCCAACTGACTAACTGTCCGACGTACTAGAGTATCTTCATCTCTATATAGTTTGTGTTTTCCTGCTTCTTCTGTGTTTTCGGCATTCTTCTATGTTTTATACTTCTTCTGTGTTTTCCACTTCTTCTGTGTTTTCCGCTTCTTCTGTGTTTTTGCTTCTTCTATATTTTCCGCTTCTTCTGTGTTTTTGCTTCTTTTGTGTTTTTTGCTTCTTCTGTATTTTTCGCTTCTTCTGTGTTTTCCACTTCTTCTGTGTTTTTGCTACACGCTTAACACACTTATCAAAACAGTTCATTTATTTCTATTATTATTATTATTTGATTGTCACCAAAATTAATTGACGTGAATTCTTTTTGACTTAACAATCTCCCCCTTTTTGATGATAACAAATAATCATAATTTTAGAAAGATAAAAGTGAATAAACGAATATTGTTTAGATAACAAATAAGAAGACAACAAAAGATATACACATGTGAAAAGAAGACTTGTAGTCAATACTATCTTCTTTTTCTTGTCTCTGGTCTCCCCATGTACTATCTTTCTTCTGCTTCTGTTCTTCTCCCCCTATTTGTTATTAACCCAAAAAAACTTTGCCGAAGATACTTCATGATTTCAGAAAATATTCGTTGCATATAAGTGCGGATCAACTTGAGGTCTTCTTTAATAGAGACTCGTAGATAAGCTACTTCCTCATATAGATCACCCACTGATTCACTCAGATCATCAACCTTAGTTTGAATTTCTTTAATTTCCTTTACTAAAACTTCCTGACTCCCTTACTATGTGTGACTAACTTCTTCCAAAATAATAGTAGAATCCTGTTGAGGTGTTCTTGGTGGATGGAAGTTTGTAGCAATAGATATTTTTGAAGGTAAAACATCTAATTCTATGATTTTGATAACAGGAGGTTTGAAAAATTGTTTTCCTTCTGGGAGATCAAGGTCATCAGGTCTAGGTAGTTTTGGAACTGGTTTTCCAAGAAGGTGTAGTACATCTTTAATTGAAGATATAAAACTCAAAGGTCTAAAGTGCATGATTAGATGCACAAAAGTCTCTAAGTTGAAACTAATACCTTCAAACCTGATAGTTTTGTACTGTCCTTTTGTCACTTGTCCAACTACCTGGAAAGTTGCATTTGTGGTGAAGCATCCACAATGACTTCCTGATGGTTTAGAAATATGATGTGAAACATAGATTCCTCTAGGTTGAGCTGCATTGCATGCCTCATCTATGTTCCTCACAACTGCTTGTATCTGATCTTCTGTAAGATCATCTGTATTTCCTTCACGAGACATCTTCTTTTTCTCTTTTTCTTCATTGCGTACAATGTTTGAAGGTCTTGGTTATATATCTAGTACAATCTTGATCAATGTTTTGTTTGTGATCGGGTAGATAGTATATCGCTTCTTGGTCATCTCCATTGGATATGGTTCTGACTTTTCATCTCGCATAACACCATATAATCTTTTCTCTCCATGATTTAAAAAATGTATTGATCGATTATTGATCAGTATTGGTTTGATTTGTACCTTGACTAACCTTTTCAAAGGTTCTCTTATAATAATTGAGCTTCTACTTCTAACAGGTACAGATTCTTCAATCACCTTCAGTCTTAAGTCCTCTTTTCTGATAGGTTGAGAAGGATTATAATGTGCTGAAATGTGTTCAACTGACTTTGTCTTTTGTTGAACATCAGTTGGAGTATTCTTTTTCTGATTGGTCTTCAGCTTCTTACTTTCTTCTACTAGTCTAGAAGTAGGTTGTTGTTGAGGTTTCTTCCTTTCAAACACTAACTTCCTCTTAATTTATATTTCTTTAGTCAATTTTGCTGGCTGGTCTTGCAAAATTGAGACCAAAGATCTAGTAGCCTATGGTGTTTTCTCTGTCTTTCTAGAATCTTCGCCAAGAGTCAAATCTTTCCCTTTCTTCTGTTCTTGTTGATGCAACAATAATAATCTTGGTGACCTTCTTGATTGTTTGGATTTCTCGGAATGAAGTGTGTCCCCCTGTCTCTTCAACGACACTTGTTTTACAAACTGTTTCACCTAGCTTTCTTCTCTATATGAAATCGTCTTAGCTTTTATTGATTCATCTGACGATTCATTCTTCTTTTCTTCTATAGATATTCTTCCTATGAATTGAGGTTTTGTCTTCCTTGCGGGTGTAACATTTCCTCTCAAGCTGTGTCTGACAATACGCTCCCCCTCAGTCCTTGCTTTTGCCATAGAATATGTATCCTCCTTTTCTTGAATCTTCAAACCCATTCTACAGACAGTTGATGCATTAATGATGCTTTTTGTCTTCATCTTCATTATGTTTCCTCTATCAAGAAAAATTCCAGAATCTCTAAAGATCCTTGTTAGCAGTATACCATACGGTAAGGCATTAGAATCTCTCTTCAACTTCATCAAGTAACTTAAAATTAAGTGTGGAAGATCTATAGATTGATGGTTGAGTAGATGAAACAAGCATTGTTCATCTATCGTCGTCACAACATTCTTCGAGCCTATTCTTAGTAGAACACAATGAAAAAGCAGCGCATGTAGAACCCTAGCCTTCGGAAGAAGAGTTAACGCCTTCTTTTCCTTTGGGTCACTACTTCCATAGAGTTTTCGATTGATATGTGCTTTCTCTACATTGACTTGATTCATCCATCTTGTATTATGAGACAGCTTTGCTCCAACACATAGACATTCACTAACTTTCTCGATTAACTCCAATGTCACAATAACCAACAATCTATCCACCATTGATACTAAAGTATCATCTACTACTTTTGCATTCTTCCAAAAATCATATACTTCATTCAGATAGACTATTTCATGAACCTGAAAGAAAATTTTCTATCCCACTGCATCAATTTCTAGTTCGATGTCCATCTGGTTCTTCTTCAAAGAATTGAAATCAACATATCTTTCATAAATCATAGATTGCTCCATTTGTGATCTGTAGACAATAAAAACTAAACACACAAATGCATTTTTCTCAAAGTAATGATGTTAGTATCTGAAGTTGAGAATGTGAACAGAAAGAACTTGATATCAAGAATAGAGTAATGAAACTTTTTATTGAGAGTTTTTCAAAAGTCGATTTCAGAGTATTTCAAAAATATTTTAGAGTAGGTGATATTCTAAAAGCTTTGAGAAGATTTCCCAATACCTTTTCTTGGAAGAAATTACCGTCTGTAACTTACCGTTACTGTTTTCTTGAAAACTTACGACTTTTTACCTTATTTACTAAGAAAATCTTCTAGGTCATGACGTGTCAGACGATTGGTCACTCAATACTACCATATTCAAGTTTCGTCTGATTTCTTTGAATCTTTCTTCATTCAAGGGCTTAGTGAAGATATCTGCCCATTGATTCTTTGTCTCGACAAATTATAGACTAACGATCTTCCTCTGTACATAGTCTCGTAGGAAATGATGTCTAACTTCAATATTCTTTACCCTCGATTGTTGTATTGGATTCTTCGATAGGTTGATAGCACTTGTGTTGTCACAGAAAATTAGGATTTGTTCTTCTTGTATTGAATAATCTTCTAACTGATACTTGATCCATAATGTTTGTGAGCAACAGCTTGGAACTGACATATATTCAGCTTCTACAGTAGCTAGAGCAATTGAACTTTGCCTCTTACTTGACCAAAAAACTAGATTATGGCCAAGAAAGTGACAACCTCCACTTGTACTCTTCCTATCAATCCTGTCTCCAGCGTAATCAGCATCACAATAGCCA